>JAGDQP010049114.1:721-14581 GCA_022664845.1 Lepisma saccharinum | reverse complement strand
CTTTGGTAAACTTTATTTTTATATGGGCCAGTCTAGTAACTTTGGACATCGGCCCGTCACGATTTGCCTTCAGCTGTTTAGAAATCCACACCCATGCCCCTACCGGAACTCGAACCTGGGTACCTTCGAGCCGATGGCCTACCGTCGCAGACTGCTCGACCACCCAGCCGGCAAAAAAAGCCCTTAATACGCCTGTTCGTGGCCAGATGGCGCTCAGTACGCAGTTCCACCAACCGCGGACAGATGGCGTTTGGGCAGGCTCAGGACATTTCGGTCTCTAACGCCCGTAGTTATTATTACTAAAGATAATGTAGCTTGCCGAATAGTTTTGGATAATATAATTAGGAGGAAATAAAACTGTTATGTTTTGAAATGAAAAGCAAATATTACACAAAATAAAGGGAGTCGCAGGATGAGAAACGCTAACCTAGACAAATGAGTGCGGAAACAAGCACCACAAATTACTTGGTATTACCTTATCAATGGTGTTCAAAGCTAAAAAACCGAAAATTTTATTTAGGATACCTTTTCTTGCTTTCTGGGCTAGTGAAGAGTCCCTACGCTAATATATTAGTGTGTCTATAAAAAGGTAATAATGCCCAATGAAGTTAGCTATTTAAGCGTTTCTCTGTTTTTCTTTTCGTTTTTTCGCGGACAGTTGACAACTCCAACGAAAATTGTTACAATAGTCCACCATTGAGAAAGATTTCAGAAACAATTGTTTACCCCTTCATAATGCAATTTAATATATTAACGACTATACCTAGTTCAGTGCGATTCCATGTAGGTTCTAGGCTATTTTGTGTGTATTCTAGAAGTCTCACTAACACAATTTTCTATATTTTGTAGAAATCTCATACTTTTCTCTCCCCCTAGACTACTGATCTTCAGTTCATATTATATTCAGAATACCTAGTCAATCAAATATGTATTTCTGTTTCTATGTAATATTCAAAATAAAATTAACTAAAGGAAATATCCCACATAGCAGAGTACGTCCCTGGGACGTCCCATTTAGATCCCATTACCGTCAGAATGGTCCTGCTCCCATAGCGATGTCCTAAGGACGTCCGTGGGATAACTCTGTGGGCAATACAAACAGTTCATCCCGTGGATGTCCCCCGGAAAGCCGTGTGGGATTACCTACCTGGAATTTCTATAAATTAAATCGACATTACTATTATTATTATTTAATTAATTATAACTAGACGAAGGATATGTCTTCGTATAGTTATTCGAAGGATTAATTATAACTATACGTCCCATGGATGTAAACGGGACTTAAACAGGACGTCCGTCCGATATCCTGCCCGGAGATCCGTCAGACATCCCTGGGATGTCATTTTGCTATGTGGGATATAGATGAATGTTAAAATTACAGTTTTTGTTTCTGTATTGATCTATACATAAGATGTTTCTGTTTTTTATTCATTGCTTTTAATTTATTCCAGCTTGACCAAGCGCCATTGGGACTGAGCCGCGAGTATCTAACCAAAGGGTTTGATGACAAGGTAGTGCAAGCCTATTACAAATACCAAGTGGATATTGCTGTGCTTCTTGGAGCTGACAAAGCCAGAGCTGAAAGAGAACTTCGAGAGTCGCTTAACTTTGAAATGATGTTGTCCAATGTAAGTAAATGAAGTTTACTTTTTCAAAATTAGTTCAGATGAGAAATCCACCATCAGCGTCTATACTTGCAAAATGACCAGCTACATGTTAAAATAGTCAATCAATATTCGTAATCAATAATCAATAAAATAATCATAATCAATCAAACAAATACACAAACAATGCATTAATAAATGAAACAATGAATCAATCAGTCAAACAATGAACGAATGAATCCACCAATCAATCAAACAAACAATGAATCAATCAATCAGTGAATTAATGAACCATTAGTCGATCGATCAATCAATGAATCGGTCAATCAGTCAATCAAATAATGAATAAATCAATCAATGAATGAATGAACCAATCAATTTGATCAGTCAATGAATGAATGAGTCAATCAAACAATGAATGAATTGAACCAATAAAACAAAGAATGAATGAATATAACAATGAATGAATCAATCAATCAAACGATCAATGAATGAATCAGTCAACTTCTCTCTTCTTCCCATCTTCTTTCATCATCAACAACTTTTCTTCATCTTTTTAATAAAACTATTTTTCTTATACTTCTTGTTTGCACCTTTTTCATCGCTTATTTTCTCATTAACTTTTCTTTTGTTGGTTTTCAGACCTGTGGTAATTTTAGATAAAAATCTAAACAAGCTTTTCAGTTTTGGAAAACTCCATGGGTCTATTTACGAGTTCCAGTTTCGAAGAAATTGACGTTTCAAAGTCCACGTTATTCGTTATCTGGAGCTCAGTTGTAATTCAGAGTTAACAACCAGTATCGCTTATAAAAACATGACTTTTTCGCGAATAATACCATCAACGAAACGCCAGATCATGGACATTTGTTTTCAATTTCCTTGTCTGGACAATGGTAAATTATAGACGAAGATATGCTTAGTTTCATATTAATTCATTCTTTTTTTTTTTAATTAAAATTTATAGTTCTTTACCGTAACATTTCAAAAGAAACTTTTCCTATCATCAAAAGGGATAAAGGGAATTATGAAATAACAGTATAAATAGTTGAATAATATGTATTTACAATACTAAACGACAAATATATTCTTCTTGTTATTGTTCATGTACACTCAGATTCATGGAAAATGGCTTGTTGAAAATTTTCTGTTAGAAAATGAACTATGAAAAATGAGTTTGAAGAATTTGTCAGGACTGAAGCATGTTACATAGTGATCTGAACACGTGAGATGTTTACTTTAATTTGCATTGGAGTTTGGTTCAGTTATGTCCATACTATGCAAATTTTACGTCTATGTAAAGTTTATCATCGGCCATTTTTTTTAGCTTGAGTGTACAGAGATATCAGCATTTTAATTCGAGTAATGAACCATCTATTAAAATAAATTGCAAAGCATGTTTATACAGGAAATATTTAATCAGTGTAGTTGTCATTCTATTCTATCTCATGTAGGCAATTTTACGACACTCCTTCCTCCCAAATTTCACTTCCAGCATTCTAGTTTAAAAAAAGAATCGTACAAATCTCAAAGAAGAGCCTGAATTACTTAACCACTCCCTAAATAAATTCAATGTTTCAGTTCCTGGAATGTTGTAAAGAAATAGGTATTTCGTGTTTTTGATTCTGTTTCAGATTCAAATTATCTTTATTTATTTATTTTTAATTTCAGATTTCCTTACCCATGGAACAAAGGCGTAATGCATCCAAACTGTATAACCCAATGACTATAGAAATGCTTCAGCAAAAGTTCCCATCTGTTCCATGGAGGGAATATATTTCCAGACTGCTTCCTCCACAAATAGAAATATCGGAACAAGAAATTGTTATTGTCAACGTTCCTGAATACATTAGTAAACTGGAGAATATTTTGAGCAATACGCCAAAGAGGTTTGTAGATTAGATTCGGTTAGGTAGCATTTTGTTAGTTAGCTAACACTAGTGTACAATATTGAAGTGGAATAATCTTTGATTCAAATGTAATTAAAAAATTAAGAAATGATGTAAATAATATTTGTCTGTAATTGTATTCTATAGAGTGGGAAAAGAAATGAAAATAAAATCAATGTAATGTTCATTATGACAAGGCGGAATACAGTAAAGTTAAATATCTAAGACCTGTCAGCAAATGCAACCTTGCCTTGCCTTGACTTTCCGCTTTGATAATTATGTTTGAATCAAAGATAATTCCTCCACATAATTATCTTTCCATTAAACTTCATTCGATTTATACCAGAGTACAGATTCTCCTTCACTTACAATCGGGTTCCGTTCTGATGAGCTTACCGTAAGTAGACAAATCTCATGTGTTGAATACGGTTTCTAGAAAAACGCCGAACTTACCTTAGTTTCGGTTGATTGATTCAATGTTGATTCGAGATTCAATATACTATGTCGTAATATTTTCTTGATTTGAATTTTATTTTTTTAAGGGCTTTAGGGTAACTTTCACTCAGGGCGGATGAATGTGTGAAATGAAGAAAGTGGGAGGAAACCGGAGAACCCTGAGAAAACCCACGCACACGATGTTTGTCCACCACAAAGCCCACACGACACGAACCAGGATCGAATCGAGGACCCGATATTTAGTAATTTGTGCAAAAAATAAACTTGTTGAGAATGGTTACGCACTATACACGTAAACGTTGAAACAGAACTATTGCTGCTTTGCATGGGTATTTTTTGAGAATCACTTGTCATAGGAAATGCTTGTACTCAACGTGGTAGATGGTGTGTTACACCATGAAAATGAAATAGTATAGGACATATTGCAAGAGTAAAGAATACTGCGTGCTTAATTGGAATAAAGATAACATAATTGTTGCGCTTTAGTAGTTATATAAGGTTCTATATAGTATGTTAATAAAACAATCGAAGCTACAAGTACCAATACTGAAGTACCAAAGGTAGATATCTCGGGTAATGTTAATCTCAAGTGTGACGTAACTAGCTATTTACAGTATGAGCTTATACATAGTGAATAACAAAATAGAGAGAAATGATAGGCGATAGTGTCAGTTTCACACATGCACGGAAACGGTAATTTAACGTTGAAAAAATCGGTAAATAGCAAACAGTAATTTAACGTTTGATAAAATCGGTAAATGGCAAACACTAATTAACGATGAAAAGAATAGGATAATGGCAAATGGTAATTTAACATTGAAAACATACTAGCAAACGGTAATTTAACGTTGAAAAACTCGGTAAATGGCAAACGGTAATTTAACGTTGAAAAAAAACGGTTACTAGCAAACGGTAATTTAACGTTGATAAAATCGGTAAATGGCAAACGGTAATTTAACGTAAAAAATTGGTAATTGGCAAACGGTAATTTAGTTGATAAAATCGGTAAATGACAAACGGTAATTTAACGTTGATAAAATCGGTAAATGGCAAACGGTAATTTAACGTTGATAAAATCGGTAAGTGGCAAACGGTAATTTAACGTTGATAAAATCAGTAAATGGCAAACGATAATTTAACGTTGATAAAATCGGTAAATGGCAAACGGTAATTTAACGTTGAAAAAATCGGTAAATGGCAAACGGTAATTTAACGTTGATAAAATCGGTAAATGGCAAACAGTAATTTAAAAGAAATGGCAAATGGTAAACGGTAATTTAACATTGAAAAATAGGTAGATGGCAAACGGTGAACAAAACTTGGAAAATATAGACATTTACCTATTATCTCAATGAGTCTGCGTATATGTTTATAATGAAATGTAAGCCAACGTAACAACTGATTACAAAACAACTAAAAAATGAATGAAATTATTGGTTCAGTTTCTTGGAAACTATTTTATCCTCGATTTCCAGGACAATGCTGTTTAATATTCGAGCTACATTTTGCACTCGAAACCTTTCCTGTCCTTAAGCCCTTTTAATCACCTTCCTTGATACACAGAAAGAACGGTAATTTATCCTAATCCCAAACAACAGCGAGATGGTACTGTGCGAAGCGACTTATTATTTTTTTTGTGTCCTTAGCACAAGGCCCGGAGAGTACAGTGGATGGCACAATGTGTCCCACCAGGCGATGTTATTATTCTGATTTATTTATAATAAACCGTTTTCATCATTACAGGGTTCAGGCAAATTATGTTATGTGGAGAGCAGCAGGTGCATCTATTAACTATCTGACTGAGGATGTGAGGAAGCGACAGCTGAAATATTACACGGCACTCTCCGGAAAGACAGAAAGAGAATCCAGATGGAAGGAATGTATCGATATTGTTAGTGGCAGGTAAGCATTTTCTGTTAGTTATCTCGAGTAGAATTTAGATATACTTTGAAGAATATGACAAATATTTTCTATATGCTATTTTTTTAAATTTCTTTCAAAACAGTACCCCCTTTTCTAATACGTAACGATAAATAATCGAAGGTTAGGTCATTGCCTCATCCATGCATTTAGAGGATAACCATATCTAAAAGTCACAAAGTAAGTTCGATATAAAACAATAAAGAATTTTGAGTAGTTTTATTTGTCAATCGGCTAAGATTTTGTCTCAAACAAGCGTATACGTCATTTGCTTCTATTCTGGGTATAACTGATAATTCATTCTTAACACTACCCAAGTTTTGGCATTATTTTTACTTTGATTAATCAAACAATATTTCTTTAAAGATCTGAGAAGGTTAATAGGTATTTTTTTTAAAAAAAAGGCAGAACTTAGCGAAATGGCTTTCAGTATTGGGAACTTATTTTCTTAACACATTTAACTTACAGTACGCCACAGATTTTCCCCTTGCATTTTAATGAATAATAAAAGCAGGAACGCATACACATGAGGGCTCGAAATGGAAATTTTCACCAAACGGAACGCTTTACTCTTGTTAACATGGTTTCTCCTATTTCGTCTCTGATTACTACAGTAACGAGGTGGAACAGAACGGTTAGAGACATTCACGAACCGGAACGTCGTTCCGGTCTGCTCCGGTTGCTCATGTCGAGCCCTAATACACCCACACCCATACTCACACACTAGGGGTGTTCTGAATTCTGGAATGGAAATCTGGATTCTTGAACTTCGAAAGTTGAAATTTCGTAATTTCTAAAGGCATAATTCCGGAATGTCGGAACTTCGGAATTCCGGTATTCCGAAAGTCGAAATGGCTGAAAAATTCGAAATCGAAAAAATCCGGAATTGGCTTTCTATTTTCGAATACCCCTAGCGCGCGCGCGCACGCACACACACACACACACACACACACACACACACACACATGTTTTAACAATATTTTTTCTTTTCCTGGATGACATGTTCATTTTGAGATCTGCTGTAATTTTGCAAGAAATACTTTTATTTTTTTGTTTTTTTGCAGTCCTCCACATCCGACCATCATGTAAGTTTATTTTACTTTAAAATGGTTACAGTAGGAGTCCCTCTGTCTTTAATGCTTTTTTTTTCATGATTTTTAATTCATTCTGTTGTCTCATGATGTGTTTTGTTTGTTTTTACCTACCACTTTCTTTTTATCAATTTTTCATCGTTCACTTTTGTCTTCGTTATCAACCTGCATGTCACCTGATACTTCTTGGTGTCTGTTCAGGAAACAGGGAAGATTAAGGTTTGATCATCACTAAAGATACTTTATTTCATTTATAGTCGAAGTTGTTGGGTTTCATGAAATGTTCGTGGAAGACAAATGCCAGGGAAAATGTTGACTTCCTTCCCGAAACTTAAAAACACATTTAGTACGGAGAAAACTGTCAATAAGTTTAATTCATATCGTGTGTAGTTTGTCAAGGTATCAGCTGTGCATCCATTTTGGAGTGTAAACGTTATCAGTCAAATATGTACCGGTATTATAACTCGAGTTTCATTTCTGTGTACTGATTTTTATGAAGCATTTTTCTCTCTCTACAGTTTGTCTATATCCACCGGTGCTCTGTATGTACGCAAGTACTTCAAAGAAGATGCTAAAAAGAATGCGTTGGAGATGGTTGAAGATATTCGCCAGGAATTTTACAAAATTCTGGACAACATCGACTGGATGGACCCTGAGACAAGGTACGATTTTTATTCAAGAAAAGATCATTGGAATAAAAAATATATATATTTTTAAAGAGGAACAGAAACTTTGGTTTAATTATTGTTTACTCCCGTGTAAGGGCCCCACTTTCCCCCGATGTCGATCTCAAATTTCAAGTATCGGGTCGTTACACGAGCCTTTCAGATAAACATTTTTTCCTCGCCCGCGATTTTGACCTCAAATATCAAGGGTGGGGTCATGAACGGTAAATTTTTCCTTTTAAATAATAACCACTGGCGTGACAGGCCGATAGACCCTGAGCCTGCCCCAACGCCATCTGTCCGCGGTTGGTGGAACTGCGTCCACCTGAGTGGCGGCTGTGTGGTCAGCACTGCGCGCTACCTGACAAGGACAGGCGTATCAGGGGCTTTCTAGATATATTTTTTTTCCTTTTATAAGGTATTTGTTCAGCGTAAGTTAGTGAAAAAAAAAAGACAAACGCTGTCACTAACTTCTGATATTACTTGATGTAACAAAAGACAATCTCTTCTGAATTCTTCAATAAAATACGGTGGCTTGTTGGTTCTCGTTCGCTGAAACAAAGTACACATACACTTAATTTCACAACACTATTAGGAACAAATATGCTACAATGAAATAATATCAAGCCTGCTCCATACTCACGCACCCACGCGCTAACAGGCAGTTATTACGATATTCTGTCTATTCATCCGACAAAACACTGTCATCACTTTTACTGGAGTCACACCGGTTTCCCCAAATGAGGTCTGACAAGATTTCCAAAGGAGTGAGTCATTAAATGTAGCTCTGTCTGGTCATGACCTAGCCTGCCAAAGAGGAGCAGGAGGGATAAGCATAAGAAAGGTATTCGTAAGGTAGGGGTGGAGGCTGAGGGCAATGCTTCTAAAACGTGTGACCTTCCACATTCTTTAGTTGCTAGGTGACTGCAAGTACTCTCGACTGCAGTCGGTAGATTTGAATGCCAGTGACTGCTTAGATAAGTTGATGCGAAGAAAGCAAGTATGTTAAGATTACGAGTGTTAGTTGGATTTGAGAGATAGATTTCGTGTTAACAGCAATATTTGGTTTATAGGTTGCTCATTTCCAAGTTTTAACAAGATATCTACTGATTTTATTACTCGATGCAAAGGTCAGAATGATGACTTGACGTGGGAAAATCTCTTCTTTAGTGTTCCGTTTCGAAGAAGATTTTAACATGGAAGATTCGTGACTAAGGTGAACCGACGGTGGTATACCATTGTCTCCCATCGAATGGTGATTACGTCCAAATATGGGACTGACAGTTGAAAGCGGATACGTTCAATATGTTCTAAGTAGAAGTTAAACCCGCCCCCCCCCCCCCCTTGTGAGTATAACGCGTCGAGCGAACCCAGTCATCTATCAGCTTTGGTAGTAAATTTTGGCGGCAGCCATCTTCGAAATCAGACCTATATATATATAAAAAAATGTAAATGTCGTTACAAGCGGCACGTCAAAGAGATATTAATAGTCTCCATTATTTTGCCATATCCTTCAGCCATGTGAGTTTTTGAGTTTCAAGGCGAAACCATTTAAATAAGAAAAATGCTTTGTTTTCTCCTTATTAGTACATTTTTTTTTATATAAAAGCAAGTTTTCTTTTGTTTTAAAGTAAATATGATAGTACTTCAATCCTGAGTAAAATATCTGAAACAATGATATCTTAAGTTAATCCTAGTATTATACAAGTCTTATTATTTTTAGATTATCTGTTTAGAAAGTGTTTTATTATTATTATTTTTTCCAGAAAAAGTGCCCAGGACAAAGCCCATTCAATGGTTTCACATATTGCGTATCCCGAAGAGCTTCTGGATAATAGCAAACTGGAAGAATTTTATAACAATGTAAGTCATACAATTGCACATTCACACCTACTTGACATAATATATACAACAGATTTCGATTTAATCTTATATATATATTGGCCTGAGCAGGATGAAAAGATGTTTTAGTATGAAGTTGGTGGTAACGTAATGCATCGACAAATTTCATAAGCATTTGATAATACATTAAATAATAAGGAATAAAGTCTTAAGTTACCGGCGTGGGAATTTCGCTGTCGTTTGGAAGCTACAGACTACCGAAAGCGTGGGAAAATGAATTTTATATTTCCAATACCACTAGAGCTGAAGGTTTTTCCTAATAGTCTCATTCGTGTTTATTTCTGCCTATCTTTACTTCAAAGAATTTTTTAGGAATCACCTAATGACTTTGAGGAATCCCATACACACTCATTTCCACCCCCGGTGACTGAGAGTTTTTCCTTATTTTATGATGTACTATCATCCCTCGAAATTTATCGATGTATTATGTTACCACCCTGTATAACAATTCATTCTGTAAACTTTACACGTAACTGGCAACGTTGCATGCAGAAGGAATTTAAACAAAATGATCATATGCGTTAGAAATCTTTAATTAATTATTAAAGCAATACTTTTTTCCCCGTAATCCTTACAACTTTCCTTCTGATGTATTTTTTTAATATGTGATAAAAGTGTATGAGAGCCACTAATATAGAATTTGTAGGCCTGAGATTCATTCATACTGGTGTAAGTCAATCGTCATGATTACAGACAGAAGCAATTTTCAAATAATCATAACTCCTGAAAGACGCAACAGTTTTGAACCGAAATGACGTACACAGTTTGATTACCGTTTACTTGACCAAATTCAAAAAGAAAATATCAAGGTTTTATCACAATATACTGGACATTTTCTTTGTTTAGGGTAATTTTCAAGCAGATCTGACTTACGCTAGTATAATTTTCAACCCTCCATTTTTGTAATACTGGAAATAATACTTGGGGAAACTTTTAGAGCGGTTACAATAATTGAACTGGGCAGATTTGAACAGCTGCTATTAGTAGTAGTAGTAGTGCAGCGCCGTCGGGGAAATCTGGTTTTCTTTGGAACTATCTTCGAAGCGACTTGAGCCTCTTCATGTTTACAACTAAAAAAAATGCGAAACAAATTCAAGAACATGACCGATTTCCGATACTAATTTTTTTTTTCAGTGTATGTGCAACACGTGATCTACGATTTCTATAGCCTAAAACAATCTACCCTTAAGGTGTGACTACTATATCAAATTTGGCATCAGAAGCTATCACCACTCCAGAGATCTTAGGCGACATTGAGATGATCGAGCTTTAACTCGCTCAGTTCAATTAACAATACGGTTCGTTGCAATAAATTGAACTGCTAGGATCTAGATCCAAAGGAATATAAATGACATTTTGAAAGATGAAAAACGAGTTCGTCTTTTATATATTTTGTGTCGTATTTAATTCTCTGACATAATCATGGTTGTTCAAATGTTTAAATATAAAAGCAAAGCTGTGTTTATTACAGTAATTATGTCATTGAACTTGTTGTTAGCGTGTTTGTGATTCCCCTTTCACTTTATCAAAGAACGTGTTATTGTTAATAAAATATACTACTATGAATTGTGTAGGACATGACAAAGCTGTTAAAGTTAGTGTAAAGCGAAGATTTCTAACAATAGATGGCACCACTACCTCCGTATGTCTCTAATGTATTTTTTTTTTCGTTGGACGAAATTGCAACACTGCTCCTCGAAATTCAAGACTAGATAAAGAGTTCAAACTTTCCGAGAAGGAAGTTCATTACCATTTCAAGAGTTCTATCCGTACCGATTTTTCATTTTCTTTTTTTGTTCATTGTTGAAATCTCTTGATTATTGTTGTGAATATCAAAATCTATAACAAGAAAGCTCTTCCAACAATAAACAAGAAGAAAATAAAAAATTGAAATAGATATGAACTTTCTTCTATGAAAGTTTGAACTCTTTTTATCTAGTCTTGAATTTGGAGGAACAGTGTTGCAATTTCGTGCAACGAAAAAATACATTAGAGACACACTGAGGCCGTGCTGCCATCTATTGTTATAGATTGTTACTCTACACTAAACTTTAATGTAACAATTAAATTAAGGTGATCAGATATCTCATTCAGAATAGTCCCGAATTTTCAATCATTGTCGAGGATTTTTCAAAGGTCATTCGGGTCGTCAGTTTGTCTAGGATTAGGCCAAGTTGTCACGGTCAATTTAGAGATTTTTTCATTACGAAAGGGAGTTTTATCCCTTATGTCACATACGCATCTTCCTGAGGACGATTGCGGTTTAAAGTGACGTCGACTGTACAGGAAGGCGGATTATTATAGATTGCTTGTATTTCTATTTTCTCGTTAACTAAAGTAGCACAATATTCTGAATTCGGGACAGAGAAATCTAATCACCTTTTATTAAACACATTTATGTTGTCTTTTAATGAAGTATGTAATTGATGTGAATATTCTTGGATTTCATTACAGCTGGAAATTGACCCTGACTTGTATCTGGAAAGTATCTTGAACATGACATTGTTCGGCACAAACTATTCCTTCAGCAAACTACGCAAACCAGTGAACAAAACGGATTGGGTGACTCACGGAAGACCTGCCATTGTGAACGCTTTTTATAGTTCCATTGAGAATAGTATACGTAAGTATCCATATACTACGGTACTTTCTTTCTCTCTTGATAAGTAAATTTCGAAACAGCTTGTAATTATTCTATTTTAGCTATGACTGAAAAGTCATCGTAGATGGTGGTGTATATTTTAGAAGATATATGCTAGAAATAGAATATTCAATTTCCGCTTTCACGAATTTGTTTTGGTGGTTAATTTTAACTCTTGTATAGTTTTGGTTTGTGAAATTTCTTCAAATATATAAGTATAATGTATTATTAATAGTTTGCTATATAAATCACAATATGTCACGGGGAAATTACGCTGTTCGTGTGTAAAATATTGCATTTCTACAAAATAGCACGAGTCCAAGATAACATGACGAGAAACTAGGCGAAAACAGAAGTCAAAAATTACGCTTCTGAGAGATATAAGACGAGTAAAACAATTCCCATGTAAATTAATGGAAAGTGCGTACCAAGATGGCGGGGATGGTCTACACCGTTAAGAAGATTGTTCTGCGACAAAGTACCTACCGTTGTTTGCAGAGAATTACGACTGCCAAGAAACAATGTGCAATAAACGAGTGGACTTAAGATATTTCCTCCGATATTTGAGTGCTTAGAATCATTGATTGTTTCGATATTTATATTAAGTTGGCTTGCGTTAAGTTACAATAGGTTAGGTTAGGCTGAAAGCTCAAATTATACTTCAGTTATTGGTTCTAACATGGGTAACTTTCGATTATCTGCTTTTGCGGATTTCCCTCTGCAAGGGAATCTGGAAGAGAAGTGAAGGCTTGGGAGGAGATAAGCCACACGTGTGGGAAAAGGTCCTTATTGACAATCTTGAAGATCAGGCAAACGCATTATTTTATAACACAATTATACTGCGTATCCTGCATTTCCAGTTTACAAAATTAAAAGTTTCAATTGGTTTAATTTTACTAGAAGCATAATTATGAAATTTTAAAGTTACTTTTAACTTTTTTGCGCATTATTCGAGATACGCGCACTTGACCTGCCAGTCGTTTCGCGAATAATCGAGAGTTTACTGTAGTTCACTTTTTTTTAGTTAAACAGATATAATATCATTTTGATTTCAATCCGAATGGCTAAAGCCTGAACCATAAACCCTTTCCTTATCTGTCCACATTGAATGCTTGTTAAATTATAAGAATTTTTTCTTCAATATTACTTGACACTTAGATTCAACCCATATCAAGATAACAAGCAGAAATGATTAATTGTTTATTTTTAAAATGTGCCGAGTAGATTGGTTTGGTCAATCCATGAAGCTACCAACCCTCTCTTGTAGAAAAGAATCTCAAGAAATGTCTTTTTGTATAAACAGTAGAACTGTTATAACGACATGCAAGGAACTTGAAAAAATTGTCGTTATAAACGAAATTCATATACGGTTATAGGGAATATGTTGGTACCACGAAATACCTGACGCTATAGGCGAGATGCCGTTATCACTGATGTCGATATTATGAGTTACACTGTATTTACTACATTTAAAAACACGTAAAAAAAATTATCTGAGCTTGTTCCTATAGGTACTATTTTTCGAAAAACAAATTTTTTTTTTAAAGCAAAAAAATTGTAAATGTTTTTTCTTCTCGAAAATTGAGAAACGAAACTTAAAAAAATAAATGAGAAAAAATTCTTTAGAAAAAAAAAACCGTAAGAGCTTTCGGGAAATCGACAAACGAAAAATCTTTCGAAATACAAAAAGGAAAA
>JAGDQP010049113.1:0-14581 GCA_022664845.1 Lepisma saccharinum | reverse complement strand
TACATTACTTACACACTAATAAACAGTTTCAAAAATTTACAGATACATTAAGTGTTTGTGCAGAGAAGAGTTTCAATGTATTTTATTTATTTATTTTTAAAAGTAAAACTTTTACATACGGCAGTGCCTTTCAACCTTTTGATACTCACGAACTATGAGGAAAAATCTTCAAGGACCGGGAAGATGCCCGTAAGTTAAAGGTTTATTTGACGTTCCAACAGATGCCAGCACATCTTCAGATTCTAGTTGATTTGGAAAGAAAATATACACTTTTCTTTCCAAAGAAAAGAAAAGAATCTCAAGTTCGAGCTGTCGAAATCTACAAAATACATATGTAATAATTAAATTATTAATTTGCCGAGAACCAGTACAATAGTCCACTGACAAAGAGCTTCTTATTTCAGTGTAACACACTAAAGCAACTACGAATGACGACGGGTACCCGGTTCCATATCACCTATCCGTGTATCATTCGGTTTCAGCCAATATCGATTTCCGTTATATTTAGTTCCAGATATACCTGGAGCTTACACGATTCCAGCTAATAACCAAATATTTCATTTACCGTAACTACACGGTTTGTAATTTCATACGAAGAGGAATGAACCTTTGTAACAAAAAAGAAGGGCAAGAGAAGGAAATAGAAAAAATTAAATCAATTGGCAGTACGAAACGAATACAATAAATAATCGTGAAAGAACTAGAAATACGAAACGGAGACAAAACCCCAGATTAGAAAAAACAAGAAAGAAAATGGATTTCAATTCCAAATATACCGAAATTTATGAGTAAAAATAAGAAGGATACGCAAAGACTATAACATTCAAGGATCAACAAAACCAGGCAAGAAATTATGGGGCGCACTGTCTGAATTTAAAAAAAAAGGATAGGTAAACGAAAACGAATAAGGAAGTTTAAACCAAGAATGGAAAAGCGTCATCAACATGTACAGAATTATAAAACGAAAGAAAAAATAACACTCTCAGGGGAAAAAAATATATGGTCTAACAGAAATTATAACTAATAGGCAATACTTCTCGTTAAAAAAAAAAAAAAAAAAAAAAAAAAAAAAAAAAAAGCCTTGGTTTCTTCATTAAATTATCCTCACGTAAAGCGATTGTATTTAGTTACTAAATAGCTTGTTTTCACAACAAACACAACCTCTCAAGCCCATATACACATTTTCTACACACCATAGTGTAACTGTTCCGAGGAACAACTATTGTCGGGGATGTACATCATATAATTTTCCAATATAAGAAAAACTCATTGGGTCGCTCCGCCGTATTAATAAAAGCTCTATCACAGACTAAAATACGTACTCTGTGACTCTATACAGACTCAAACTTCCCATTTTTTTTTTCTATCAGTTCCTTGATTTTCCCAACTAATCTAAAAATGCGATATTTAATATTAAATTTCTTACGTAAGAACAAATTACAATTATAAAAAGAAATTTCTACTAACGCTTATCAAAATTTATATCCCTTCTGGGTCATCAAACACAGGTTCAGGTGATCTTATTTCAATTTACAAATCACGTAATCAATAAACTTGTGTCATATTGTCAATCGTTTCATCAAATTCAAATTTATAATGTTATAATTACTTTCGAAATTGTATTTAATATACTATGAACCTATCAGGTCACTAAACCAAAATCGAGATATTATGTATTACACTACATTCAGCTTTAAGACTTAATTCACAGTGCGTTTTCCCACCTTTTTCGTTTTACGTCAATTATTCAGAATCCCGTGCAGATAAACAAAATGTAACTTTCACAGACCAAAGTTCGTTTCGTACTTCAATAATGAGTTCAATTAGCTTTAAGAAAATGTTAGTAATAAATTCATGATTGTGTGCAGACACTTTTTGGACATTATTGGACACTTTGATCTGTGAAAGTTACATTTTGTTTATGTTCACGGGATTCCGAATAATTGACGTAAAACGAAAAAGGCGGGAAAACCCACTGCGATTGAACCTTAATCATTGTCAAAATAATATATATAAATTACTAACTTCACATAGTGAAATGTTCTAATTAGCATATCAAACAGGACACTGAATTTAACAAAAAATCGCGTACATAAACAAATATTAAACCGAAGACATCAAAATATTAACTACACAAATTTAAAATGTTCTTTAGATACTGTATTTTTTTTACCACTCGACAAAGTTCAGTAGACTAAACAAAATCTCATGGTTTTTAAAAAAATTATTTGACTTGTACGAAAAAAGTTGTATTTTTTTCATTTTATACAAATTGGTAACACATAGTGGGATCAAAAATACACATAATGGTTTCAACCATTGTGATTATCTGTCAATACAAAATCACACAATATAGAAAATATTGAGGTAAAAATATTCTGTTCAGATAAAAAAATTAATACACAAATGCACAGACTTGTTTTGCATATTCTTCAACGGATGGAGGAACTGATTTATAAAGCAGTTAATATAAGCTTTCAAAATTATATCAAAACGATGAATAAGGCTTTTATTTAGCCCTGTTGTAAAACTGAAGTTTTATGGTCAAAAGCATGCTTGCGGTACTCTTATCACTTGTATTTACAAATTCATTTGCTTTAGCTGTTATACCTTACGTCCAGGGTTCGGAATAGAAATGTTCATGAAACGGATCGCTTTACCATTGTCAACATGCTGTTGTTCCTTCTTTGTCTATGACTGCTACAGTGATGAGACGGAACGGGAAGGTTGCAGATATTCACCAACAGTGCTCGAAGTGGGTTAGAAAAGATAAGGGAACGCTTGCACCTATAGTGGCGAGGATTGCCTATTGAAAGTGAAGGCCATGAGCTTCCATTAATAAAAAGGTAGGGGAGCACTAAATCTAAAGTGAAAAAGTAAGGGCACGGTGTTCCCCCACTTCGAGCCCTGTTCACGAACCGGAACGACATTCCAGTTGCTCCGGTTCATTTCGAGCCCTGCTATAAGTCCTAATTTTCCTTATTGAATCGTATATTTTTAAAAGAGCATCAATCGAAGAGTACTAATTTTTCGGAAATTGAGGGGAAACGTTTTAAAATTGAAAATAATACAGTGAAATAAATTCTATGGAAACTAGGATGAATGCAAAGTGATACTGAGTCATAAGCTTGTATCGTTATTGCAATATATGAATATACTATCCAGTAATTCCGTCAGACCCCCCTTCCCTGTAGGGAGGGAGGTGTTTACCCCCGAAAGTGTCGACACTTCCCAACTTTAAAATTTTTTGCTGTGAAAAATCGATAGAAACCGTACAAAACTTCACTTTCACCCTCTCAATTTTGACTTTACACCCCCTCAAACTGAAAAATCCTGGCGAAAACCCTTATACTATCGTCCAGTTAAAAATAAGTAAAGAAAACATTTTCTTTTATTTGTCAGTCAATTCTGTTTCTAAATATTAACTGCATAGATTATCAATTAGATTCTTCTAAAGTTTATACCGCAGATTTAGCAAGCTTACAGAAAGTTTAACCATCGTCTTGGCTTTTAGTTTTCACAGGTCACTTTATAAAATCTCATAATAGTAATCTAGATACTCGTCAGACATATAACGCTTTGGATTTTTCAAATTCTTAATTTTATTGCACTTGATAGTAACCTTTCCTAATGGATGACTAGAAAAAAAGAAGTTTTCAGTTCACCACAAAACTTAGACCAACTGATTTCTTTATTCTATTTTAATATCAATACATGCAGCTACATCTGTATTTTCTGGAACACTAAAAAACAAAAATTAAACAAATTATTGACTGATGCCCTTTTAAGATTCAGTTATGAAATATTGTAGTAATGAAATCAAAGGACATTACAATTAATGCATATGTTGAGGGGACCTTTTAATGATTTCTAATTTCTTTAAGTTGGTCTTCACTGTAGCAGTATTTTACCATATATTTAAATTAAATAAAAACGCTGGTCTAGTAATTACTGTCGCTGACTGCTGATCGTGGGGTACCGGGTTCGATTCCCGGCTCTGCCAAGAATTTTTTTTCCAAGACGTAAGGGTGGAATTTGGAAGCTGCTGTGATTGAAAGACAGTGGCGATAACAGTTGAGAGCTTAGGTTCTCCTATCCCAACACATCGGGTCAGCGTGGGAGCAGTAGACCAACTACTCCTCCGAGAGAGGTTTCATCCATTAGTGGATTGAATATGGCTGTGATTTATTATTATTATATAGATCCGATATCGCTGTATCTCCGTATCAAAATGATGCAACAAAGCGGATTTTTCTCTTGATTTCCTTCAAGTAAACACTTTTAGATAAAGAAAGAGTTCTGATCAGTTGGCATTTTTTCTTTCGTTTCGTTAAATGCAATTAACAATGAACGAAAAAACAACTGAAAATCTTCGGTATTTTCTCAGCTCTTTGAATAATATATTATTCTGTATATAATACCTATGTTCACATCGTATTCCTTCTAAAGATCGGGTAATAGGAACGAATATTACCAAAGAATATTACGTTTCGATTCATTACATATACCTGACATAAAATAAAATACAAATTATCATTAGTATTGTAAACTGTTAAGAGAAGCGCTTTTTGAAATAACTGAAAAAAAAAAATAGATGTTCACGCGACTCGCGACAGATATAATTACTGTGACGTAAGTTCATTTCAGAAGCTCATCACGGACTATGTAACACGAGATAATTTCGGCAATGGTAATTTAATGAACCTCGGTTACAACAGAACGTATCTGTAGATAAGGCAAGCGCGAATTCCGAATTCCATTTTTTTGTCGGATTTTCTTATGTGATTGCGATTTGGAACCACTGTGTAGTGAAGCGACATGAATTCCAATCTTAAGTAACTACTTAAACGTAGCTACATACATTTCGAAAATTTACAGGAAAAGAGAAAACCTTCGTTCGGTTCACTGAAATTTCCTAGATGGTAAAAATAAAGCCAGATAAAATCGCTGATAAGGTTAGGTCAAATATAAAATAAGGTAAGAATTTTCCACCCTTTTTCCATGCTCGTTTCGGGGATACGTAAAATTTGGAACAGACATTTTTAAAAAAATGGTATCTATCTATTTATAAGATGGTAAAAAATGTAGAAAGGGAGGTTACATAATATGAAGAGACAGGTTGCAGGAACATCACAAACACAATAAAAAAGCGGCAACGTTTCGTAAAAGCGTTTTCACATGGTAGGAGAGAAAAGTGACAGAGCGGACTGGTGCGGGACTTGGGCTAAGACGGCATGTTGCCAATGTATTCCAACTGGCACAACCCCACGAGGAAAATTCGGCGGGCCTCCGGTGGCCCGCCATCATGGTTGATGGGCCACCGGCGGCCCGCCATCATGGTTGATGGGCCACCGGCGGCCCGCCGAGTTTTCCTCATGGGGAAATGTTGTATACTACACATATTTTAACAAGTAATTTTTAAATACCTTTATTTTAATTAGATGATTCTGGATTTATCTGATGATGTTTCTCACTGGAATGGATCTTCTTCAGTAACTCAATGTTCTCTGCTACTTCTTCACTAAAAGTTTCACACGACATTTCAAAGCTTGCTTTTATTGCTAACATTGCCTGAATGGACTCAATTTTCATTTAAATTTTCCTAAGCCAAACTGTATGAGAAAAAAATCTCTCTGTAGGCACATTCCTATCATTGAATAACATTAGTTCAAAAAACATTTTTTTAAGTTTTTCAGAGGAAGGTCTTGAAGATTTGGCTATCATAGTTGTCAGGTACGTATTTTTTGTCGTGAAACTGGATTTTGCTGGCAAAATATTTCTAGAAAGTTGAAGCATTATTATAGTTATTTTAAATTTCCTTGCAAATCGGGCACGGAAGTGTTATTTTCGAGGACTGTCACCGAAAATCAGGGACGAATAGTCACCTTAATATAAAAGCAAATAACATGGTAAAGTTATCAGCGTCTTCTTTAGACTAAACGTATCTGAAACCACCACTCACTGGTCATTTAGTTAAATGCTCAAGGAGATCGTCCTATACAACAATTACGTGTGCTATCTCATTAAAAATTCACTTTTGGTTTTCACTTTATTAAAATTAGAACCACAACTTTCACCTGTCGGTCAAAGGACACTCATGTGACTACAATCACTCTACATAAAAACCTACTCATTATTTGTGTCCTCTCATTCCACATCCTTCCCTCATGATAATAAGTGCCTGCTACCCACTCCCTCTGATACCACTTGGTTTGGAATTCAGTTTCTGTATATTTCTCTATTCTCCGGGAGAGGCCTCATCCACAGGGAAAAGGATTCGGGAAGGTGTCGCTGGCCACGATAATGTTTAGGTTAGATGTTAAGAGCATGTTTCCTAACTTAAGGTGGAAAGAGAAAATGATAATTACAGAAGATATGAAGGAAAAGAAAACAGAAGAGTGGAATACCAGGAAGGTAAAAAGGGCACTACAAACAGTGTGGATGTATGGAGAGTGTGTTATTGGTGATAGAATTATAAGGATGAAGGGTGGACTTAGCATAGGATTATGCTTGAGTCCAGTGTTTGCAGACATTGTGATGAGCCAATGGGAGAAGAAGGTAATAGAAAAAGGAAGTAACAAATTTCTTATGCTCTGAACGTATGTGGATGACTGCCTAGGGACATGGAAAAAGAGCGGGGAAGCAAATGAACAAATTTATCAGTGAACTAGTAAATGAAGAAAAACGGATAAAACTAGAAACTGAGATTGAAGACGACAACGTAATAAACTTCCTGGACATGAGAATAAAGGAAATGATACGAGATGAATTCAAAATTTTGTGGTATCAAAAGTGTGCAGCAGGTGCTCATTGCCATTAGAGAAGTGGTGTGAATTATACTACTAAGAGGAAATTTTATCAGGAACATGGAAGAGAAGATAGGTATAATTAATACGAATTAAGACCAAAAAAAGAACATCGAGAGATTATGGGATCAATTGAGACAGAATAGAGAGGAAGATAAACCTAAGAAGATAAAGATAAGGAAAGGAAGATAGATGAAGATGAAGAGAATACGTGGTATGGGCAGAGCGACTGAAAAGATCAAGAGGATCCAAAAAGTGAAAAAATCAAAACATACAGGAAAGAAGGTGAGAAGATAATTGACATGACTATAATGAAAGAGACGAAGAATAGGAACCTAAACTTGAAGATGCACTTAGGCGAGACCAAGAAGACGAAGTTGAACAGTCGTTTAACTGTTCAACTTTCAACAAGGAATGAGAAAAGTTACTAGAAAGGCAAAAAAAAAAAAATATCCAAGGAAGGTCATAGTGATTACTGAGGTGGATAAAGTTGTTTTTGTGCTGTGAGTGAGGAATTTAGTTTGTGCTATATGAGATTGACTGATGCTAAGGTGTTTATTATAGTGGCAGCGGATACATTTATTATTGTATACGAATGAATGATTTTTATTTCCGTGATAGTGGATTAGCAGTGAATTTGACTGACAGGTGGAAGGGACTGATTCTTTAAAACAACGGTTAAGATACTATTAAGAAGGTAGAAAGACAATTTTTAATGAAGGGACGCAAGTAATTGGTAGCTTTTTATATCGAGTTATTTTAACGCGATAGTCACATGATGTGAACTGGAAGTGCCTTTTGATTGACAAGTCAAAGTTGTGGTTCTAATTTTAATAAGGTGAGAAAGAAAAGTTAATTTTTAATGAGATGACACATCTGATTGCTGTATAGGACAATTCTTGAGTATTTAACTAAATAACCAGCAAGTGGATGTTTCAGATGTGTTTAGTCTGAGGAAGAATCTGATATAGTGTGGAAACTGTAAGATGTTATCTGTTTTAATTTTTTTAACCTTGAATTGTCAGTAATTTTATCAGTTTTAGTAATATGAATACAAGGCCTACACGTTATTATATTCAGATTCGACATTTTCCAAAGCTGAGAAGGAAAATAGACAAATGTAAGGATTGAAAACGGAAGGAGATTAAGAAGGAAGAAGTAAAATTCCTGAGAAAGTGTCACGAAGAATAGATAACGCCAAAAGAATTAAGAATCGAGAGGAAAGTGTTAGAATGCAAGACAATGAGATAAAGAAAATTACTTAAGAAAATGGAGAAGGAACTGATACAGAATGTGATAAGGAAAAATACAGGAGTGAAGAGGATAAAGGCAATTGCGAAGGAGATGAAAGAAGAGATTAAAGACGAACTAAGTATTTTTACGGGAGAGTTCACAACAGAAGCCATAGACGAGTGCGAGAAGTGTTTCAGAAAGAGAAGAATAGACTGAATGAGAAAGGAAAGATGATAGAATAGAGAGAAGAGGAAAGGATTGACACGAAGAAGAGAGTAGTGGTATCAGAAAAAGGAGGGTTTTTGAATTTAGGATATAAGTTTAAAGTTGCGAAGCAAGAACCAGACATTAAGGAATTATTGTATGGGATCGAGGTAGCACTACAAGAAATAGAGGATGTACAAATTAGAGACAGGACAAGAAGAATAATTACTGCGATAGTGAAGAACGTATCAAGGATAAATAAAGCACATATTAGCGAAAAAGAAAACAAAAAGTTGTGAGAAAAATACCAGAAAGGAGGGGTATAGTGAATGAACAAGCAGACAAAGGAGCAGAGTGTGGAAAAAGAGTGCTATGTGGAAAAATTGAAAGGACTAAATCATGATATTTATGACGACATAGAGAATAAGGAAAAGGAAGAAGATATAAAGAAGATGGTGGTGGAGAATTGTAAGGAACGAGGTTTTAGGCGATTAATAAACGAAGAAGAAAGAATTGCCAGAATGATGGGTTTCCCCAAGGTATATAAAGAAGAAGTGTAAGTTAAGGTAGCTATTTGATTGCAGAGAGAACATAAGAAGCTGAGAAAGGTTGCTGAAGTGATCTTATCAAAAAAGTAAGAGAGTCACGAACAACGATGGATTAAACAAATTGATAGAATTAGGAGTTAGAAAGAAGACGATAATGTTTAGCTTCGATGTTAAGAGCATGTTTCCTAGCTTACGGAGAAAGAAGATAATGACAATCATAAAAGATAAAAAGAGGGAAAAGAAAATAGAAGAGTGGGATACCAGAGAAGCAAGAAGGGAGCTACAAAAGTGTGATAGGTGACACAATTGTTAGGATCATGTTTGAGTTCAATGTTTGCAGACATATTGATGAAACAATGGGAGAAGAAAGTAATAGAAAAAGGAGATAAGAAACTTCACATGTTCTGCAGGAATGTAAATGATTGCATAGGGATATGGAAACGAACGAGGAGGCATATGAACAAATTTATCAATGACTAGAGGATGAATGAAATACAGATAAGATTAGAAACTGAGATTGAAGAGGACACGTAATAAACTTTGTGGTATCAGAGGAAGTGCGCAGGAGGTATAAATTGATGTGATAACAGAAGTGATGTGGATTATGCTACCAAGAGAAATTTTATCAGAAACATGAAAGAAAAGATAGTCAAGAGAGGCACTAGAAACAAGCATAATAAGGACACGGGATATATGGTAGAAAGATGAAGAAAGTTGGAAGTAGAATTATGTAGTGGAACAGTGATTTAACCATTAACAAGGAATGGGAGAGGATATTGGAAATAAAGAAAGAAGAGAGGAAGAAAAAAGAAAGAGCATGGAGGGAAGGTCATAGTGGTTGCGGAGTAGTTGGACGCAGCTTTTTTTGTGCAGCGTGTGAGGAGTTTAATTTGCGCCATATGAGATTAGTTGAGACTGTGATCTTTATATTATAGTGACAGATGGTGACATTTATTGGTGTATATGAAGGAAAGGGAAGTTACTTTTACATGAGATGTTTACTCGATAAGTGTTTTAGGACTGAATTTTGATTGATAGGTGGAAGGAGAGATTCTTCACAACGACGAATAAGATACTTTTAAGGAGGTTGAGAGTCAGGTAGCCAATTTTTGAAGAGAGGAAGCAAGTAATAGGTTAGTTATTTTGTAGAGTGGGACGATGACCATGATTATTTATTTAGATGCCAACCGAGTGGTGGATTCAGATGCGTTTAGTCTGAAGAAGTCGGTTGTCGAAACTGTAACGTGTTATCTGTTTTTTTTTTTATCTTTTCGGTCTCGCTTTGTCAACGGGTTTATCTGTTTTATTAATATGAATACAAAGCCTAAGAAGTAAGTGTTGTTATGAGGTGAAAACAAGGTTAAAGCTTCCAATTTAAGAGGAAATACCTATTTCACTGTATTTTTTGCCTTGTCTTTTACTACCCAACGATATACCGATGTTCATTCTCTCTCAGCATTTACATAGGTGAAGACAGATTTTCGCGAGGAACAAAGTCGTTTAAGTAAATTATAGTTTATTAAACTGTCTAATAAATAAATAAATTATGACAAAAGGGAACCATCGTTAAATTTGGATCTGGATCCATTGAGTAAGTACTGTTTTTTTTCTTTTAAATAAAATTAAATAACATATTTTTTATATCAACGTTTTATTTTTATTTCTAACTATTTTTATTCCATTCACACACCATTGAAGCTCACATGCATTTTATTAAATAACCACACATTACATTTTGTTTACATTTTTCTGTTATCTGTTTCGCCTATATTTAAAAAAAACATACTAGATTTGTAACATTTGTTTAATCCATTTACAAGATTTCACAGTTTAAAAACCAGACGAATGCAGCCCATTGGAAATCTACTGTGACTTCAACTACACCTTCATCATTGTTCTTAGGTGCTGACTCCATTTTCCACTGGTCTTCAAATAGACACTATATGGCCTTTTAGGTCCGCTTCTTACACCTTTTTTGTCTTTAACTTTAGATTTCTCCCCCTTCTTCTTCTTCTGGCGGTTCCTTCATCCTTTCTCTTATTCTTTCCATTATATATTTTCTATTATTATTGTTATTGTTTCTACCGTTAATTTACCCTCATTACTCCGCCAGAAAGCCTTTCACTAGTTCCCAATTATCGCCTTTAGTCCCCACTTCCCTCCCCATTTGGTGCTTTTTCCGGCCATTAGAGTATTTTTTCTCCCGCTTTATTGACCTGGCTTTTACACAGCTTTCACTTGGCAACATCTCCTCGTCACTACTCCTCTAGATCTTTTTCTAATTTCTTTGCGTTGACCACGCATTTGGCGAGACAGTGCCATCTTTTATGTCTGAAATCCCCGGATACGTGTGTGTAGTTCTATTAATGTATATACTTTTTTTTCTTCTTCGTATCGTGTTTATATACCCATCATCTTTCCCGTCAAATTCACTTGGTTCTTCTCCAGGGAACATACAACTTTCCAACATGTAGATGTCTGGCTCAAGACTAGTCGACTTGAAACTGGCATCGACATCAAACCTACTAACATCATGCAATATCTCCATTCCAATATCTCCCATCCAATCCATACCATACCAAAAGCTCCCTATCATGAGCTCTTGCTGTCCAGGGCACCAGTAACTGCTCCTCTGACGGCCTGTTTCAGAAATATTTCACTTCCCCACTCAGCTCTTACCAAAAGCGGATAGCCCAGTCCCCTCATCTGTAAACAATTGGACCCTGCCAAGAATCACAAAATCTCCAACCGGTCTCCGCACGAAGTTCCCTCTATTCTCAGTCTTCTCAGTACCATTCTAACTTTTAGGTACTGCAAAAACTCCTCCAACTAACGCACCCCAACCTGACTACGTCACATAAGACAGAGTTTTTCCTTCCCCATATACCTAAAAAAGTCTACAACAGAGGCCCGAATTTTGAATTTTATTCTTAAAACCTTTGGGCAACTTGGGCTCACGGCGAATGGATAATGATGGGAGAATTAATACAACGAAGGAAGTGGGAGGAAACGGGAGAACGCCGAGAAAACCCACTCATGTGGCGTTTGTCCACCATAAAGTCCACAGGGCATGAGCTAGGATCGAACCCAAGAACCCATGCACCAGAGGTGAGCGCTGTACCACTGAGTTATCGTGGTCCCAACAGAGGTATCCGGTAAATTTAAGAGAAAAATGAAGGAAAATACTTAGATCACACATATAATCATCACATACGTATATAGAAGTCACTATACGATATTTCGTGCACACAGTTGCACGTTTTCAAGTGTACAGGAAGAGAGCGAAGTGCACGTGTTCACAAAGTACAAGATTGAAGAGATAGTGGCGACACGTAGCGGACGATGCATCAAACTTGGAGAACAACTGACTGCTGTAGCGCGTAGATTTCCTGAGCTTGGAACAATAATAACTGTATAGCGTGTAAGTAGAGAGTGAGATTGTGGATGGAAATGTGTTGAAAATGCAGAGCAAACGGGAATTTTAGAGTTATTGAAGGTTACGGCCAGGATACATTTTCGCGCTTAAACCATAAATAAAGGCATTCTCCCACAGACGGCGTGTTGATGTGCTGGTCATAGGGGTAAAATGTGGATTATGGTAACCAGGAAATATAGATCAAAATTGGTATTGTGGGACTCAGTGTGCAAGGAAACTGGGGCATCCGGTTTGTTGATAGTACAGAAGTGATGATGGTTATTTATACGAAGGTTGAGAGCACAACCTATTCCCCCACATAAAAAGCATCACAGAACTTGCAGGTTAGAATGTATATAACATTAGGGGTGTGGCATGTACCCTTGGGATCTCAATCCTTTTCTCCCGTCTACGTTTGTGTATCCTTAACTATACCAAATCAGTTGCCCATGCTAGCTCTTTGCGGCATTGCGCTCGTGCTTGAATTTAGGCCTTACCCCTACAGGACCGACTCCCAAAATCCCGCTCTCTGTCATAACACCAGTACACCGCCCGTTTCTCATACCGCTTTACAGATTTTTTGCCGTTGAAATAACCCTCAACATGTATTCCCTACACCTGCAGCGTGCATGTAACCTGTTGACTAACATCCAGTCTCCCACCAAAATTCTCTTGTTGAACTACCATGATTGACACAGTAAAATTTGCACCGTTTGGACCCAGGCCCGTTATCTACACTCCTCCCTGAACCAGAAACACCTGAATAAGTTATCCCTTCTTTGTCGCCATGCTTTTCAAACCGGATGTGCCCTGCCTCTTTCTCTTCCACACAAAAATCACCAAGTTCCCTTACTTGCAGAATCACTCTTATAACTCAACCACCCGGTAATAATAAACAATCTGCACTCACGTCCCAGTCCTCAGAAATAACGGACTGCCCGGGAAATTCCACTGCTACCTCCATCGTAAACCTATCCAGCCACAACCTTACTCACTCTGAAGCTGATATCCTCTCTAAAGGACTGACTTTTTCCTCCTCCAAGCCGAACAACAACTTCCTGTTGTTAAAAGATATCCTTTTCTTTGCCCGCGGACTAAGATAGCGCTATTTTTGGGGCAAAAATCCACCTATGCCAGACACACCTTCCGATAAACTCCATACTAGCCTTGAACGCTTCCGCCCTCCCTCAAACATGGATAAACCTCCACTTCCTAGCAACCATCCCCTAGAACGTGACATATCGTCCATTATCTCTGACAGCACCAATAGTGAGTTCTCACATCAGATGACCAACCAACCTAACCTAACCCATGATCAACTCAAAGCCCTTGCAGAGCTACGCGAGAACCATGACATAATGGTCCTCCCAGCGGACAAGGGGTCCACTACAGTAGTCTAGGACAAAGCTGACTGCCTCCAGGAGGCTTACCGCCAACTATCCGATCCCAACACCTACAAGCCCACCGCCATAGACCTAACCTACACCCACCAACAGAAAATTTCGGATTTCATTACCGGTAATGATCCTCGTGAGGGCATATCTGAAATGTCCATAAAGTACCTAACCCTGGACAGTCCACGTACCCCGACCTTTTACCTATTACCGAAGATCCACAAACCAGGTAACCCAGGCAGACCTATTGTAGCCAGCTATAATTCTCCTACCGAATGCATTTCCGACTACTTCCTTCAATCATATGTTCAAGCGCTGCCTGCCTACATACGCGACACCTACCACTTCTTAGAAATCATCCGTAAATTACCGCTTCTTCCTTCTGACATACTGCTTTGCACCAAAGATATTACTTCCTTATATACCAACATTCCTCATACCCATGGCCTAGCAGCTATAGAATTCTTCATTAACCAGAGACCCAAACCTCATAGCCCAACCACAGCTTTCCTTCTTAACCTGGCCAACCTAGGTCTCACATGTAACAACTTCAACTTTGACGACAAACACTACCTTCAGATCCGAAGCACAGCCATGAGTACGAGAATGGCACCTTCTTATGCTAATCTGTTTATGGGCCAACTCGAACATGATTTCTTGCAACTACGTCTTTGAACCCTCCACTCTGGGTAAGATTCTTGGATGATATGATGCTATGGACTCATAGTGAAACCAGTCTCAAGACATTCCTAGAACAACTAAACCATTTCCGTGTTGTGTAGTTCACTTGGTCCATTTCTGACAAAAGAATCACATTCCTTGACGTGGATATCACTTTAGAAAACAAC
Organism: Lepisma saccharinum; assembly: GCA_022664845.1. Lineage (NCBI taxonomy): Eukaryota > Metazoa > Arthropoda > Insecta > Zygentoma > Lepismatidae > Lepisma > Lepisma saccharinum. The sequence goes on along the minus strand of JAGDQP010049113.1, from coordinate 133 downwards.
ACCCTCACCACGTCCGTTCACATAAAAACCCACCAACTATATGCAGTATTTACACTAGTCAAGCTCTCATCCTTACCACACCAAGAAAGCGATTCCCTTCTCCCTTGCCCTCATAGGACAACGCCTGAATTCC
>JAGDQP010049112.1:0-14581 GCA_022664845.1 Lepisma saccharinum | reverse complement strand
TTACGAAACTGTTTTTCTAGCTATCTCCCTCCTTATTTCCAACAAATTGTATTCCTTCGTTTCTAGAAACATAGATGAAAATTCATCTCATGGATATTTTGAGTGTAATTTGATTAAGCTGACACGTGTTCTCATCACGTACTCGCATATTACAAGCTTCATTAAATATTGGTGACCTGGATTTCACAATCAGTTTTATGTATTATTTCCCTTTTTAAAACTAATTGAGGGAAATATTCCGAACCAGAGGGAATACGCATATGCTGTAGAGAATACACATTTATGTTTTATGTAAAGTTTTTCTTTTTGTTTTCCCTTCTTACAGATTGAGTTATGTATAAGCAGAAACATTTACTTTTATGCAGTTCTTGCAAACTGTTTCTCATATACCTATTAGAATATTAAATTTATATTAAGGTATTTCCGTTTAGCGATGAAATAAACACCGTATTAAGGCAGACAATCCTTTAATTATTTTCTTTAATACTATGCTAATAAGTTTATACAGCTTTTATGTCTATCGTCACATGCAGTATAATTTTGTGCTTATACATGTAACTCCTTTTCTTGAAATTAATTTTGGCCTATGTGCGTAAACATGTAAAGGTATTGCTATTACGTTCTTCCTATAGCTACCGTAATTTTTATTGTACGAAGTATGTATCGATGTATATGTGTGTTTCCGATGAAAGCGTATGATGTATGGATTGCACTAAATACGCGAGGTCATGATCTGTTGAATCATTGAGGCACCAAGGGCGAAAAGAGATTGAAATGCAAAAAAAAGTAACCTTTCCGGTTGTTTGCGACTATTTTCTCTAAAGCCACGCACTCAACGACCAGAAACGTTATATCATATGAAATCTTGTGATGCGAGAATTTCACATAATATTGTACGGTCTTCATCAGTTAAACTATTGAATTCCGGGAGTGAAAAAAGATGGAAAAGAAAATTGTGACATTGATGATCTCAACAATAACAAAATTATATTTAAAACTTCATGTTTTCTTTCTTCATATATTAGTTGCCAATAAATGATATTCTCGAAAGCTATCTTGCTGTGCTGAAACAGTGAAAGATCTGCTAAATAAATGTAAATTTAGCGGCCTGGATTTTGAGTTCTTGCATTTCTTTAATAAAAGATTTTTTTTTTAATATTTGTAAATTTTGAAACACTTTCTTACATGATGCATTTGATTTTACGTTCTACAATACTTTGAAAATGGGTAATATTGTAATGTCAAAAACATAAAACTTACAGTAGCCCTGTCACTATCTATTAATTTTATATACTGTGTTATAACAACATTTTGACTTTTAAAAGAATAACGTTTTGTTTGATAACTTGAAACACCTTTATATTGATTGAATAGGCTGCGATATTGTCATAGAACAACTCACAATTTCAGTTATGAAAGGTAACGTTCTTCTTTTCATTGAAAAATGCAATTGTAACACCACATATCCACGTAATAAACACTGGTTGTGGTATCAAAAGTGATTTCAGTGCGTGATACTTGAAAATACTGATAGGAAGAAATTTACTGTTTTCTTTTTAATATTTACTTCAAGCTAGTACTATGTAATACATATCGCGTAATCGACTGAAAACATGAAGAAATATACCTACGCTTAATAGGAGAGAAAACGTATAGTTCTAAGAACATAAGACTCGAAAATCTATTCTATAACCGAATGTTCAGTGGATATATATTATAGCGAGTCTGAGAAATGCACTATGATAATAACAATATTGATTATATAGTTTCCATCGTTCAAACTCCTGGATCTAACGGCATTCTTTTAGAAGTTGCAAAATGTTTTATCGTTTTGGACAAATTTGGTTAATAAAAGTCGGTTTGATGTAATAAAAAGGGATTCTTGACTGTAGGAAGCACTTTGTTGTTTTACAAACAAATGATCAAACAATTATTTATTCAATGTGTGGTAAAAAATCTCTGATGAACTTCACTTTGTATGGATCATGTTGGTAAACATTGACTTCGACTCATCTCGATTATACCTCTCGTCCGTTCAATCCCTGTTCGTGCCATGTGGACTTTGTTGTAAACAAAGATCTCGTGTATGGGCTTTCTCGGGGTTCTCCCGTTTTCTCCTATTTTCTTCATTCCAACAATTCATCCGATCATCATCCATCTGGTTTGAACCAAAGTTACCTAAAGTCCTTAAAAATTAAATTCAAATTAACAATTTGTTTCGATTATACGAGTGCAATGCTTCTCCAAAATCCGAGACGCCTACGTCCTGAGGTGAGATTAGAAATTGTAACACTGTGAGCAGTGGACCAGCGCTCTAGTCTACAAGACTATCGAGGTCGGTATTTAACTTAGGTTTATAATACCCTGTATTTGAGAAAGCTGTGTGATTTATAAAATGAAATTTGGCTTTTCTCTGAAATCTTATATCTTTAATTTTCCTTCCTCTAAAATCAGAAAATTCTACACATCGGCTTACGCCACACAACATCAGATTTGCCTTCCATATATTTGCTCCAGAGTGACTGGAGTTGTTCTACGTACTTTTTGGCCTTCGGATTGGAATTTGTTTCTTCTCAACCCAAGTAGACTTTTAATTGTTCTTATTGTTCAGCCAAATTAGTGAAGCAAACCTGGAATGACTCACACTAAAGGCGAGAACGTTAGTCACATGTTAACTGAGGCCAAGAGTACTGATCATTGGTTGCTACATTTGAATTGCTAACAGTAAAAAGAAAGCGTACAAAAGCATCGAATTTTTCAGGAGAAACGAACAAATTCTATAGTTGCCTTGGGTGTAAATAAAGTACAGGAAAACTTTACAGCGTTTATAGTGGAGCATTGCACCAGAAATGCTACAATTTTTTCTCCATACAACTGTAGAACTGCTGGGTCTTTTGCCCCTAAGAAAATGTATTTTGGTTTATTTTTGCTACCCACAACTAGAAATTTAAACATTTTATATGACTAACAATGCCTTTAGTTAGAAAATGAGTAACGCTTACACCTTCATTGCGAGCGGTCCCAAAATTGATTGCATGTTTTGTCCGATCACCGTAGTAACAGCTGAAATCCCATTCGTGTTTATAAGAGAAATCCAGATATATCGAATTCTATAATTTTATGCGAGGAAAAATTAAAGTTTCAAGCGTCTAGAAAACATCAGGCGTATTATTTTACTAAACACACATTGTTTATGAACTTTATTATATAGAAACATGGTATAATCATGAGCAATATGAATTTACAACCACTTAAATAACAAGGTTCGTTTTTGCCAAAGTCAACATATTTTCTTCTGTCATCTATCCACGGAACTATTACACAACAGAAAATAATTAGGCCATCGATAGATCAATATGGATGTAGGTTTCTTGATATTTAGCTGTAGTATAAGAACTGGAACATATACTTTATGAACATGTTCTGAAACAGTAGCGTAGCGCAAATGATTACTAGTGTTTATAAGAATAGGTAAATAATGTTCATTCTACAAATTTTCAATGTGCAGTGAAACATTATTATTTATTTACTTTTCCAGATCTTCAAAAATCAGACTCAGGGTTATATACTTGCGTGGCTTCGTCAAGGAGTGGGAAGACAACATGGAGCGCTACCTTGCGTTTGGAGGTGCCTACAAACCCCAACATTGCCTTTTTTCGAGCTCCAGAGCCGTCCACTTTTCCAGGACCACCAACACAGCCTCTTATTTACAATAAAACTGATACAAGTGTGACTTTAACCTGGAACCGCAATACTAAAATAGGTTCCTCATCGCTTTTAGGCTATCAAATAGAAGTTTTTGTAAAGGATCCTGATGGTAGTCATGCTACTGGATGGGTTATTGTCGCTCGAAGAGTAACTGATATTGTTTACACTCAATATCACCTTCGACCTGGGACCACATACATGTTTTTAGTTCGCGCCGAAAATTCCCATGGATTGTCGCTGCCTAGTCCGCTGTCTGAACCTGTAACTACGCTTTTTTCTGGTGGAGGAGGTGTTAGTGATCTTGGAGAGGCTCGTGCTAAACTGAGTGGTCATGTTGTAGAGTTGAGAGATGCTCAACCAGTTAATTCAACGGCTGTGAAACTGGTTTGGGAAGTAAGTATTCGTTCATTCACTGGCTCATTACTCTTTGTTTATCTCTGATTATTCATTTGTTCCTGTTTCTTCTTTCTTATATATTTTCATTTTCTTCCATTCCCTTACTTCCAACGATTAAAGAAAAATCTTTAGAGGAAATTACGAGAATCTGATGGGTGATGAATCGCTTCTCTTTCAACCAATACGTTTCTGCATTAGTCAGGCACAAAAGCAAATTATGAAGTTCTATTGTGATTTTCACTCCCCAATGTGTTTTATAATACGTTGCCTACCCCTGACTGACTTCCACAACATTCAGTTACTAAAAATAGTTGCGTCACTGACAGATTGTTTGAAGTCAATTATCTGCCTACGAATTATCAGAAATTAATACACAAGGTGAGTTATTTCCTTGATGTGAATAAGTTTAAAGTAAGCACAAAATGTTATAGTATAGGTTTTCAAGTGCTATATATTTTATTCTTTTTCTTTCGTTTCAGATCCTGAATTCAGATTACGTGGAAGGATTCTATATTTACTCGCATCCAGTATCTTCTCCACCGGATTCCTCCAACATGTTAACAGTTCTTCACTCTGGTGCCTCTGGATTTCTCGTGACTGATCTTCTCAAATACACACTATATGAGTTTTTTCTTGTGCCTTTTTACAAGACAGTAGATGGAAGACCTTCCAATACAAGAAAAGCGCATACTCTGGAAGATGGTAGGTGTACTCTTTTAACTGGTATTTACAATCAGTGGGTTTATAAAATAAATCAACATTTTCTAGACACCACCGTACCCCTTTAGCTGAAGAATGTCTTAGATTTATCAATCCAATGAGACTTTGTTTGTGATCGGTGGTTTATTCTTTGCTTAGCATTGAAGAAGTCAATTAACAATACGTGATAGGGAAAACGAGAATTTTCATTGTGTCATGCAAAACACAGAAAATTCTACCCAACGGTCTGCTCACCTGCAGCCAGATATTGCAGCACTTGAATTTTGTAGTGATGCCATTTTTACTTAGTTAGTTGCGTCCTCTTCTACCCTGTGGTGTCGAGGTGTTACAGAGAGCTCTCAAGGCTTTCCTATCTGCCGTCACTTTCGTGGGTTGGTTTCACTCCAATTTTCGTGTTTCCAGTATCTCTTTAATGCTCATGTTCCAGGTTTTCCGTGGTCTTCCTTTTGGTATTTGCCTTTGAGGGCGTGCTTCCCATACTTGTTTTGGAAATCTTGATTGATCTTTTCAATTTTGATATCCAAACCATCTACTTTGGTTACGTTCCACTGTTTCCTGTAATGGTTGAATGTTCAATGGTTGTTTAACAGTTTGAGTTATTCTATTCTTCCTGGTTTTCTCCGTTATTCTTCTTAAACAGCGCATTTCCATGGTTTGTATGGCTTGTAGATATCTTCCGGTTAGGGCCCAGTTTTCGCTGCTGTTTCTGAGTTGGTATATAGGTTGTTTTGTATATAGTCAGCTTGGTCTTTGTAGATATTTCGTTTTTCCAATGAATCCTTTGTTTATCATTTAATAGAGGTTTCCTGTTTTCATGGTTCTATCTTTTATTTCTTCTTCTTCTCTGCCTTGGTTGTTTACGTTAGCTCCTATGTATTAAAAACTTTTCCACTCATTCTAATGTTTAGATATCCAGCTTGATTTTACGTTCCTCTTTTTCTTGCTGATTACCATGGTTTTAGTTTTCTCCTTGCTTATCACCATATTCTTCTTCTTCAATTCTGCATTTAGTACATTTAAGTTATGTTGTAAGTGTGCCTCTGTTCTAGTTATTAGTACGTAATTCAATTAGTTTTACCATTTTCATGTTAACGTTTTCAAATTTCCGTGCACTTTCGTCACCACCGTCACAATAATTATTTCTGTCCAATGTGTCTGAAAGATTTTCTGTAAAACCTCCATCTTATTTTTGCACTGCAATATCATGTAACATGGCTCATCCACCACCACTTCAATTACATTCTTACAATCAGGTCTACACGTTCACTGTTGCTTTTCCCTCAGCAGCGTAACAACGATCACCAGGTTAATTGGTTTCATGTGTGCCGTTGCAGTGACTTACCGAACACCGCAAAGGTCTAGCTTGTTCTGCCTATTCAGCTTTGCAGCAACAAAACTTGTATTTTCGGATGGCGCTAGGGGTTGCATATGCAGTTTTACAGATTAACGGCTTTGATAGGAGTTGATACAGGCTCAACATTTTATTTTAAACACGTACCCCGTCGGACAGGTACTTCCCTTGTAAGTATAAAGAGAATATGGAAGTAAGTCTGGGGCTCAATTTAAGTTCAAGGGATTAACTGCTCGACACTTTCACATTAAAATTCATAAATCAATGTTCACGTCATGCCTCTATTGTTTCAAAAACCTTAATACTATTTTAATACCTTAATTCATATTTAGGTTAGTAACCATAATTATGGAACGAATGGTGAAGAGTTGGAGGTTTTAAATTTTCTAAGAGTATAATTCACTTCATTGAAGAAAAACTATCAAATAATTTTGTCAATATAATGATTTCTAAGTGATTTCTTAATATTGGAATGTCATCAAAGACCCACATTCTTTTCCGTTTTTTAAAATCGTGTTTTGCTTTTCTCTTCTTGAGATTTCGTATGTATTTTGAAGGGAGGTTGTAATAGAATGGAGTGGATGTAGTACAAAACTGTCCGTTAAATATTTTTCTCGCAGTTAGTTTACTAATGATGTTACAATATTATTGTTGTTTCAGTGCCATCCGAGCCACCGACACAGCTGGAAGCTGTATTGCTCAATGCCACTGCAGTGTATCTCAAATGGAAACCGCCAGTTCCTGGCTCACATAATGGCATTCTAAATGGATATCAGGTAATGGAATAGAATTTGCTCTGCCTGTTACTAGAAAGCTGAAATTAGCATATTTACTACAACAAAATTTTGTCAATATATTTACTGATGTGCTACATGAAAATTAGGTCTTTAAGTAGGCAATTGCATGGCATTAAATACATGGGTTTTATATAGAAAAGAATCTGACTGAAAATTATATTAGATCTGTATTCCTTCTCGTAAACAATTTATTTGGAGAACGATCGTCAATGTGTTGACTAATTAATCTTCTTATATAAACCTAAAACATTACCGTGTGCTTTGAGTACCTTAATATTTCACAGTTGCAACGTTACTTACATTTCGTCTATGTAATTAAGTTACTTTCGTTTGTTTTAAATCCTATCCACCGCCCTGAGTACATTATATGTATTAAGCTTTTGAATTAATTCTGAGAGGATGGTTATATTTTAAAAGTATAGTGTGAGCCTTGAATCTATAAAGTTCTGTATCCTTAAAGCCTAACCTGAAATTCTGATACAGCCAAATCTAAATACATGTGTGTGTATGCAAGGAATATTTTTGTTTTCCATGCGGATGAATACAAATGAAAGAAAGCAATAACTGAGGAACTATTTTCTGAAAAAGGATAATAAATAATTAAATAACAAAGGACAGTGTAAAACAATGTAAAATACTAAATACGAATACAAATCAGAACTATATGCTGGCAGTGTATGAATATGTGATGTGGTTTTGTTATAAAAGTAACTGGAGAGCAGATGTAATTCAGTTTCTATCGGCCCTCGGGCCGAACTACATCGAGCTATCTTGCTTGATGTACCTTTCTTCGTAGAACAAGTCCGCTAATTAATTAATTATCATTCAATTGTTCTCAGTTCTTTATTGGCTTCTCTCATTCATCAAACATACTCTTTAAACTAGTGTTCTACAACCTATCCTTTGCTTCGGCTCGTCTTCAGCTCAGGCAGGTCGGAGGTTCCTACCCAAGTCCTTAACGTTGACTCGTCTTCATATCAGGCAAGTCATGGCAAAATTGAACTTCTACCCGTCTTCATCTCAGGCAGGTAGTGGCTCCCAACCTATTCCTTGCTGCTGCTCGTCTTCATTTTAGGCAGGCAGTAGTACTTTACCTATAACCTAAACGGCGGTTCGTCTTCATTTCAGCCAGATCACCGTTACCTTTGGACTTCTGCTCGTCTTCAACTTAGGCACGCAGTGGTCAGCAACCTTTACCTGGACGACAGCTCGTCTTCATTTCTAGGCAGGCTTGTCGTCACTCTTAGCCCTAACTCGTTTTCATATCAGGCAGGAAGGGGTCATTTACCAGACATCTTTTTCACTGTTCGTCTTCATATCAGGCAGACAGTGGTTATTCGCCTCTCCTTAGCGTTTTGCTCGTCTTCGTTTCAGGCAGGTAGACGCTATCCTTAGCTTTCTCTCGTTTTCATTCCAGGCAGGAGGAAGCGACAACCTAATTCCTGACTCCAACTCGTCTTCATTTCAGGCAGGAACGAGTTACTAGACCAATCCTATACCATCCTTGGTGTTCTCTCGTCTTCATCTCAGGCAGGAGGACGCTACCCTGTACTCCAACTTGTCTTCATCTCAGGCAGGAAGAAGTATTCATTACCCTCACTCTCCTTTACTATAGCTTTTCTTTTTCTGCCTACTTCTCAAGTAAACGTCGGTATATCCCACGACCATAGCCGAGATAAATAGTCAAGTTAAGTTGATCAGGGAGTAGGAAGGAACCCATTACAATTGGCTCCCAGCGTTTGGGGCCTCATCAGAAGTATTTAGGTCTCACTCACTGGTCCATAACATATTGGCGCCCAGCGTGGGACTCCATTAACAGCACCCACTGGGTATATAACACAGTAAAGGTAATGTGCCAAAGTCATTTCGAAACAATCCTCCAAATATCAAGCTAAATATTTTTTTACCAGTTTCATTAAATATAATACTAGGTGATCGTGTAAGTGTTTCTGTCGAATACGCCAAATATTCATGCATATGTATTTTCTGTCATAAAGTTAAAATGCCTAACACTCTACCGATATATTTATTTTTCAGATAATAATACGTGGTAATGGATCCCATATCTTAGCTAATCTGACTGTCAATGCAACTACAGAGTCCCTGTTGCTAAGTAATTTAACATCTGGTCAAACATACACCATCCAAGCAGCAGCATTTACAAGAATGGGATTAGGTCCAGCCACGCCAGCTGCCTCATTTCATATGGATCCATCACGTCTTCGTGGTCAACGCATCCAGTCAGGTGTCATTGTAGAGCCTGACATTGGAGACTTTGTCACTGAGACGTGGTTTATTGCTCTAATTGGCAGTATGTTAATTGTTATGTTGCTTTTGTTTATCTCCATGTTGTACGTTCGTCGACACCAGCTTAAAAGGAAGACTATTACTACGTTACAAGGTAAGTTCTCTTTAGAAAATTACGACAGTTAGTGTCTCAGTGATAATGTTAGGTTAAGAATTAGGTTAGCTTATATTCTCTCGTATAATTTGTTTCGGCTCTTTTCATATATTGAACCTAAAAGAAGTCGTTTCAATCGTTAACCGAGGTGACACATTCACGTGAAAACGGAACCGTACCGAACCGAACCGAACGTAAACTGATTACAGCAAAATTGGGTACTAAAATGTTAATCCACAGTAGCTCAGTTGCTAGAGCGATCACCTCTGGTGCTAGGGGTCGTCGGATCAATTCCTCCTTATGCCATGTGGGCTTTGTAGTGGACAAACACGTTACACCGTGTGCGTGGGTTTTCTCGGGTCGATCCCGTTTCCTCCCACTTTCTTCATTCCACCAATTCATCCCATCATCATCCGTACGGCCTGAGCTAAAGTTGCCTAAAGGCATTAAAAATAAATTCAAACTAACATGTTAACCGTTTTAGTGTTTGCGAAAGTTTAATAAACATCGTTTCCTTGACAACAATAGTCAAATATTGAGCACATATTCGTGCAACAAATGAGAACGGTTCGACCATATCTAAGGAATCTTCAAATTATCATAGAAGAAACTAGCAATTAAGTTATCTCTGGGCAATTTCCATAGTACAAGTTTCAATCATTAAGCACATATTTGAACAGGGTATTTTGTCGATGGAGCCAATTCCAAAGAAAGAGGGAAAAATACCTGATAACCTTATTAAAAGTTAAATATAATTACCACTTCCATCGAAATAAGATTGAATTATTTTATACATAATGAGTCATATTGCCCTCATGGAGCGAAAATAAAGTATCATAGTAATAATTGACATCTTTTCTAAATAACAATATTTTTGCTCTTTATTAACGAATAAATAAATATCTTGCCGGAAAGCACTTTTCGCCTTCCCCTTGAGGCTTCTTCAGAACAACAATAAATTTATTTAGTGTAATGTGTTTTGTATGTATGGGTATACGAAAGTTAAAATTTACCTAGCAACCGTAATTCAGTGGTGGAGCATTGCATTCACATCCGGGAGAACCTGGGTTCAATCCCAGCGACTGACAATCCTGACTGCGGCTATTCCAGATTTTTCCTCAGCCACACCAGACAAATGCCGAAATGGCACCTTCAAAGCAGGCCATGACCGACTGCTTCCTGAGCCCTTTGCCCTACATTATCCCGGTCTGAGCCTTATATGCCTAAATGCCATACAATGCATTTAACAAACGAAAATGTAATTAAAGTGAAAAAGTGCAAAATACAATATTTGTAAGGTGTTAATCTCCGAAATTTCTACGTTTCAGTGTTTGGGAGAATGGTTCCAAAATACTTTCTGAAGCTGGAATTTCATCGTTCAACACCTTACGCATATTTTACCAGACACTTGAACTTATGACGTTTATTATAAGTGACATTATATTTACTTATTTGCCTATTTGTCGTTCCTTGTTGAACTGTTTGAACTTTAAACGCATTAATGTTTTGTCCGCATACAGTAGGCTTCTACAGGATATAAACACAAGAAAAGCATTAGAATATAATTAGTAGAAAGGTAGTAAAAAGGAAAGCAGAAAGTCTAACCATATTCTTTGACACGTTTGAACTTGAATTTCAAAAATTCAAAAAGCTCAACAAGGATTTATAAATAGAATATATATGTCAGTTAATAAGTTATAATTCTTAGTGTTATAATTTAATATTGGATTTTTATTGCACACAGTGTTGCGGAGAGTAGAAACAAGGGCATGACTAAAACAGATAGCAAAATATTATGCAAAGCACGGCTATAATAGAACTGAAATCGCTACGATATGACAAGCATTTTCACTTTCCAGATCATACTGACACCTGTGAGGCAGTTCGCTTCCTTCTTTGTAAGTTTCTTTTTTTTACCGTAAATAAAATAAATAGAACCTTAAAAAAATTATGTATAGTTGCTCAAAAGTTATAATACTGTTCAGTTAGATTTTAGACAAGTATTGTTTATATCATTTTCATCATCATTTTCAAGTAATAAATATTAACCAGGAAAGTCTACTGCTGTTTCCTCAACCTTTTCTCAGTTATTTCTTACGATATGTTATTTTGATATTCAATATTTCATATTACAGAAACTCGCTCTCCTGGTGTAACACCGGCCAGTGTCAAAAACCAAGATTCACTCTGGATTGAAAGCCGGTGGAGAAATTCAGAAAGTGACAAGGAGTCTAACCTATCCGAAACAAAACTGATCCGTTGTGCTCCAAGTAACTCAAGTTGTGGTGGAGGTGCAGATTATGTGGAAGTTGATGCACACACTTTAACAACCTTCCAGAGTGGTAGAGGAGGTGGTGGAACTTCTGGGGAGGAAGGGTCAACGGCAGGTGACGAGAGTCCTGCACCGTATGCTACTACCACTCTAGTCAGTTCCATCCAGTCTCGAATTAGTAATTTGGTAAGCTTGTGGAAACAGATAATATAAATAATATTTTATTACATCCTTTCTTTCTTTCTTTTACTTTTTATGGGTGCATTACTGGTTTGTGTTTTCTATTAGATATCATTGTGTCAAGCGTGTTCAAAACTAATATTACGAGGGTCATTCTAAAAGTAAAGAGCGTCTGTTTCTCTATACATTATTATTTAAAATAATGAAACAAAACTTATTTTACAGCACACTTGATACCTTAGCTATTTCTCTACGTAGTCGTTGTTCATATTTAAACATTTGTAGTAGCGTTCATATACCTTGGGCATCTTCAGTTACCGCCAAGTTGTTGAACCAGTCTCGAACGCCCTCTTTCAGTTCGTTGTCACTTCCATAGTAGTTTCCGTCCAAAAAATCCTTCAGGTGTTCTTGAAATTTCAGAAGAGAACAAACTCAGTCCATCTATAGGGAAACGTCTATCCTGTTGAATCTTTTCTCAATTCTTGATTTTAGTTCGTCTATCCGAACGTTCTTCATCTTGAATATTTGTTCGTCCACCAATAAACATGATGCACTATTTTCGAACTGAAGCTTTGTTTATCACATTACCGTGAACCTCAATTATCTGTCTGTAAATTTCGATTGAGCAGCCTTTTTCGCATTCAAGTGCGTAATACACTACGAGTCTCACACTTAGCGCTATCGTTAATTTTGTCACACACTTTTAAGTTGCACAAATAAACAGTAAACTACCGCAGCGGCTCGCTGTTAGCGTCAGACTGGGGCGAAGGAATGGGGAAGTTAGTGACACTGCGGCGGCGGTGGTAAGAGAACTGCGCGGCTCATCAGATCAAAACGTTCTTTACTTCTAGAATAACCCTCGTATTTACGCGAAACATTACCGAGTTTTGTGTTTTATCGTTTATTTCTTACACATTTCCTTAGTTCTTATCATCGTGTCTAGACTCTTTGCTAAACTTCCTTGTCCTTATCACGTTTGTTCTGTTTTCTTTCTACCCTCTCATGTTCATATTTTTTGATGAACGAACAGCCTTACTAAATATAGCGCACGTCTTCAACAAACTACTTATCCTTACCACGTTCTCTTAAAATATAATACCATGCTAACGATATCACTGTATCACTGTTTTATAAAAATTAACTAACCGTCTGTTCAAGTTTCTTTATTCTATTACAGCAACATTAATGAATTAAAAATAAATTAATAGTAAAATTTTTAAATTCGTATAATCGGGGGCTTAGAAGCAGTAACTGCAATCTCCATTTCTTGGGAAACAGAGATTTTGATGGAATTGTATACATTAAAGTGTCTAATAAAAATAAATGAAGGTAAAGTCCTAATTGTTGTGTATGTTCTAGTTTTTGCGTAGGAACCACAGGAAGAAGTACGCATTATATTTACCACCATAACATTTATTTTGGCTCTCCCGTAAAAATAATCTGGAGTGGGGATTGCAGCTTTTGCTTCTAAGGTCCACAATTATTTCATCACATTAATCAAATTTTATTCATATACGAAATAACATCGATTTCCTATTTTAGTTTGACCTTTTAATAGCAGAATAATAACCAATAACTACGTCGTTAATTAATATATACACTTAAAAATGTTGCTGTCGTTACCAAGGATCGAAACTAGGGTCTCCCATTCTCACCACTGACCAAATTTTATGTATACTTTTCAAGGTTGCAAACAACAGATCATAGTGTAAAGCCGATTAACATACTATAATTCTTTTCTACTGGACGATTTTCAGAAAAAAAAATCTTTAATAGAAATTTCCGTATGTGGAGTACCATCCATCATTGTCAACACCGGCAGTCAGAAACTGGTTTAACTCAAGTGAGAGAAGTGCTTCATATACAGAAGTTAGTCGTGACTGTGGTATATTAATCGTAGAACACTCAGTTAGCAACAGCGGAATGTGGCGTGGATTTCCTGTTACCACAATTACCAATTTGTCTCTTTCAATGTTATATTTGTTTAAAAACTACAGAATTTGGCTGTTGATATAAAGGTAGCATATTACAAAGTTTGCAGATTTGTATGAAGAAAGTATTAGGCAATCAGTGATACATGACAGAACTTTTGCATATAATGGTATTTTGAAACACCCTATATGAAAAGTGCAGGGTATTGAAGTCTTCATATAATTTACACTTTAAACTTTGTTATAATTCTTTGTGTACAAGCAAGAAAGTCATATGTGTCACACTGTCAGATGCATATGTTAGATTTTTTAATCACACACACAATTGCAATCTATATTCAGACTTTATTCCCATTGTTTACTATTTTAAGGTTTGATGACTATGACCGTTGTTTACTTTCTGTTACAGAGCCCTGTGCAGATGGGTTCCGCATCGAAAGATGAAACTACATATCCTACAGGAACCTCAGGATTTTTCAGCGGAAACGCTTACTCTGATTCTTATTCTGTAGCAGGTCGCTTTAGCAATGGATATCCTCAACGCCTAGGTGAGCATAAGTAGACTACTTTTACGAAATTAAGTTTTACGTACGTATTCTGAAATACGAATGGATAGTATAAGGAGTGACGAAAAGTTTATTTGCTATATTTATTTCTCAGCTTGCTCTGTTCCAAAGTTTCCTTTTGTGTAGTGTTTAATACGTTCTAATCATAGAAGGATGATACAGTTAAAAGTAGCACATAGTACTTAAGCTTGAAGTTCATGTTATGCTTTCCAGACGTACCTTTAATAATGTATGAAACACATAACATTATGTCTGCAGT
>JAGDQP010049110.1:0-14582 GCA_022664845.1 Lepisma saccharinum | reverse complement strand
GGGTTATTATGCATCCACCTTATAGTCCGGACCTGGCACCGAGTGATTACCATCTGTTCCTGTCCATGGCGAACACGTTTTTGCTGGTGAAAAATTCGCTTCAAGAGGCTTGTGAAAATCGACTGTCTCAATTTTTTGCCAATAGGGACAAGGGCTTCTATGAGAGAGGCATCATGATATTACCTTCCAAATGGCAACACGTTATCAAACAAAACGGCGCATATGTGACCTAAATCGGATCATTCTAACTATGGTAAGTCAAGCCTTCAATGTCATGCAAAAATAATGGATTACCTTTTACTACACCAGATATAAATGCAGAACATAATGACAAAAGTAGAGGTTATTTATTATTCGTAATAATTACGAATTCTTCTTTTTAAAAGTACGGCATCTTTGTCAAAGGTTGTTACCAGTTTGTGCTTTCGAGTGTTGTACAGTACAAGTAGGGTTACCACAACCGTCCGGTTTTTGCCAGACATGTCCGGCTTTTTAACCGTTTTAGAAATGTCAGACAAGCATTTGTTTTTTTGTTTTTCTTGAAAAATTCCAGCATTTTACAAATAAAATTAGCAAGACATTACTACTTCTAACGTGTATTGTTTGTGTTACTCACTGTAAACTTTATGGTCACGAGCGATAATTTCTCACATTAACTACTAGGGTGTGTGTTTGGTGGTACTGTCGATATATCGCACTCGAATATTTTTGTCTCCGTTCGCGAAGTTGCGAAAAGTTTAAAAAATTATTAAGAACTAGCACATCAGCAAATAATCTAAAGGAATGACCTTGAACAAAAGATGGCAGCACTATCTCTGTACATGTCTAATGCATTTTCACTGTTACACGAAATTTCATTGTTGCTCCTACAAATTCAAGCCTAGAGAGTTCGAACTTTCAGGGAAGAAAGTTCATAACCAATTCAAGAGCATGATCGATGCCGATTTTTTATTTTATTTTTTGTTCATTGTTAAAAGAGCTTCATTGTTATAGGTTTCGATATTCACAACAACAATGAAGCGATTTCAACAATGAAGGAAAATGAAAATAAAAAATCTGCATGGATCATACTCTTGAATTGATTATAAACTCTCTTCCTTGAAAGTTTGAACTCTCTAGGTTTGAATTTGTAGGAGCAGCAAGGAAATTTCGTGCAACGATAAGGATATATTAGACATATACGGAGATACTGCTGCCATCTTTTGTTGTATATCGTTGCTTTAGATTACCCTTAACCTCCCCAAAACTTTCACCACTAGATAAAAAGGTACATAACGAACGTGAAAACATGTTCATTTCTGCAAATTGATTGTATCCAGCATTTTTTTAAACAAGTCCGGCTTTTTTCGGAGTTTTGTACTGCATTTAACAATTTCCAGTTGATAACTCTATGTATATACAAGGGTGTAATAAAACTTAGTTGTTATATATATAAGAGCTTTGAGTTGTATTATACAAAATTTTGGCTAGGAATTTTTTGTCTATGTTTTTTCTTCGTTGGTACAAAGTTTCAAGTTTAATGAAATTACACCAACCAGTTGCTGTCGTACGAATAATATGGTAAATTAACTTTGTAACAAAGCAGTCTAATAAAATATTTTTGTACAGATTCTATAGTGTTATTGCTACTTTTAGTAAAGTCATTCCACAGCGAAGTAGCATATTACTCTAATTTTCCCTTATAAGGTTTTGTAAAGCGTTAAATACGTCTCAATGTTTGCGAAATCATACCATTGGTTCAAAACCTAACCTTATAATTTTCTAGCTTCACCTGTAATTGAAGCGTATGCGCGAACAAACGTCTAGTGACATTTTCAAATAAAAAAAAAATAATCACGAGTATATTTTTATGTATAACAGGAAAAATATGAGGCATAAAATATTCATACTTTGCACAAAATCGGACTTTAGTCTATCATGTCTTCGTGCAAAGTATGATTATTTTATGCCTCATATTTTTTCTGTTATATATAAAAATGTAATAGTGATTTTTTTATTTAAAAATGTTACTTAGATGTTTGTTAGCGCATACGCTTCAATTCTTGTGATGTATTTATTCAATTTAAGATTAACATCGAAATGAGTACCATGATCCTTGATAATGTTTACCTTAAAAACATCCATTTTGTTTATATTGTAGTTCTTACATGGCTTTGAGCCTTATTAGTGTAGGTTATGAATTTAGTTTTGAGAACATTTAACCCGATTATATTCTCAGTACACCTAACAGTTATACTGTTGAGATCATCTTGCAATCATTGGTTGTGTCTATAGTTATTTACCTCTCGATAAAGTTTTAGATGTTCAGCTTATAATAATAGTTTAGAGTGTTTCACTTCAGAAAAAACACACATAAAAATATTAAAGAGAAGTGGACCTAAAGGTGATCCCTGAGGAATGCCGTTACTTATTATACCTTCATTAGATGATGATGATGATGATGTTGATAATAATAATAATAATAAGAAGAAGACGGGAAATGGACTGAAACACCTTTAAACACACCTGACCTTCTTTTTTAACTCTTTTTTCCAGGAGCTCTGTGTGGCCTGAACGTAAGAAAATTAAGGGTTCGTGGCTAGGAAAGAAGTCACTGATGTTAAAAGGTAAATCCACGTCCATTCAGTCAAGAACATGGAGTAAATATCGAACCCATCTCTTTCCTTGGTTCCCGTTCTTGTCTCCTGTCCTCACCACTGGTCGTTGTTCGTCTTTATCCCATCCTCACTCATCCACCCTACCTTGGAGAGAGGAGACGCAATTTGAAGCGTCGAACACGCCTCGTTCGTCCAGCTCAGGTTCTCTTCGTAGCCGTCTCCCTGTAGGGTGATGCATCTTCCCGAATGAAGAGGGTGAGTGAAAGAATCTGCCCCCAGCAGACATCCACAATCCAGGAGGAAACCTGAAGCCTTCCTGTCGCTCCAAATGGAAGAGATTTTTCTTCCTTCATCCGCAAAAAGATATGGAAGATATTGCTCCTTCAAGATCTATTGCTCTTCTCTATCTTCCTTCCTTTCTCTCATTCTCTCTCGTATTCTGTTCCTCTTTCTGTTTCTGTTTTTTCCTTTTTTCGATGTGTCTAAGACTTTTCTTTTATATATTTCTTTATTTTCCTTCCTATCTTCCTTCATTTATGTCTCTTTCTCCTTCTATCTTTATTAATACCTTCTTTCATTCTTCTCCTTTTCTTCCTTCCTTCCTTTCTTTTCTACTTGCCATTGTTTCTTTTCCTTTCTAATTTCTTTCCTTCCCTTTCTTCATTTATGTTTCTCCTTTTTCTTTCCTTTCTTCCCTCCTTTCTTACTTCATTTCTCCTTTTTCTTTCTTCCATTTATTTCTTCTAACTTTTCTTCCATTCTCTCTTTCTTCATTTGTCTCTTTCCTTCTTTCTTTCCTTTAATTTTCTTCCTTACATTCCTCCTTCCTTTATTTCTGTCTCTCTTTCCTTCTATCTTTATTTATAACTTCCTTCCTACCTTATTTTGTTTTCTTTCCATCCCATCTCTCTCTCTCCTCCTTCCCTCCCATCAGTCATTACTTTCCTTCTTTCTCGCTTTCTTCATTATTTCCTTTCATCCTTCCTTTCTTTTCTACATCCCTTCGTTTCTTTCTTCCTTTCCTTTCTTCATTTCAGTTTTTTCTTTCCTTCTTTCATTTTACTTCTTCAACATTTTCTCCGTTATTTCTTTCATTCTTTATTTTCTTCATCCTTCCTTCTATTCTGCTTTCTCTTTTTTATCACCTTCTCTCTTTTCTCACCCTTCCTTCTTTTCAGTCTCTCATTTCTCTATCTTTCTTTTCTTACATCTTTCAGTCTTAAATCCTTCTTTCTTCTCTCTTTCCTTTATAATTCTCCCTTTCTTCCTTCATTTCTTTCTCACTTTCCACCTTTATTTCTTCCTACCCTTTCTATATGTTGTCTCTTCTTTTTTATTCATTGATTTTTCTTTCTTTCTTCGTTTCAATCTCGTCTTCTTTTTTCTCTTTCATTCTTCTACTCCTCATTCCGGTCTTCCATTCTTTCTCTTTATTTCTTTCATTCTTGTTTTCATTCCTTCCATTCTTCTTCCTTTCTTTTCTTTCTTCCTCATTTCTGTTGTTTCTTCTTTCTTTCCCGTTCTTTCTGCTTTTCACTCTCTGTCTTTCGTTCCTTCTTTTTCCTTCCTTCCTTCCTTTTTTCAAGCTTTTACTTTCATTATTTCCTTCGTTCTTTCAATCTTTCCTTATTTCTTTTGTCTTTTCTTTATCTTCTTTATTTCTTTCCTTCCTTTCTTTCTTTATCACTCTTCTTTTCTATCATTCGCTCTCTTTTTATCTTTCCTTTTTTCATAATTTCTCTCTTTTTTCCTTATTTCTTGCGCTATCTTTTTTTGTATCTATCTTTCAGTCTCTATATTCTTAATTCCATTATTTCTCTGTCTTTTCCTTGGTCAGCCTCTCTTTCTTTCTTTCATCTCGCTTCTTATCATCTCTCTCTTTCTTTTGCTTTCCCTCTATTCTTCTTTCTTTCAGTCTTTTTCTTGTCTCATTCCCTCTCTTTTCTTTATCTCTGTTTTTTTCATTCATATCTCTTTATTTCACCATTCTTTTTGGCTCTTCTTTCTATACCTTTCCCTATACTGTTACTGTTCCATGTACTTACTCATCTACCCTTATAATAGTCATTCTCAAACGGTCGTCTCAAGGGATGAATTTCAGACATGGGAAGCGTTGTAGGCAGGGGAGCAATTGAAAGAACCAGATACTTCACTAATTACCACTATAAATGTGTAATGGGAAAAGAGTTCTAAATGAAAATTGAAAACAGGGAAGGAATTAAAAGTTTGAATCTCAAGGGGAAGAATAGGAACTGAAGCTCTGAGAACTACTGTTGAAGAAGACTGTACCATAAGCTCCGTGTGATTCTTGAAACTGATCGCTTTAGGAATAGCATCACAGATAACCATGAGAGAACTCAACGGAGGAATGATGGGGTGGTAGAGGATGCAGAACCAATACAGTGGCGACTTACTTATCACCCATGGACTCTTTTGCGTGTATTGAGGGCAACAATACCATAGGCGAATTTATCGATGTGACGAAGAGATCAGTTTCTTGATGCGAAAGACGAGATGCATCTTGGATCCACCACAAAATGTCATGTTTTCCAGCTTCCGTTTTGATGACGGGCCTTGAGACTTCAAAGATAAGAACACTTCTTATGACATTAGACAACATATATCTCATCTAGTTGTTAACCTCAGAAGAGGTTATTCACTAGAAACCAGAAGAAGAGCCGAAACTGAGAAAGATAGAATACGATCGAAAAATGATCGATCACTAGAACCTTGTTTTATCCGGACCTCATTTATCCGGATACATTTTCAGAAGACATAAAGTAATTTTCCGTCAGTTTTAAAATACTTGTACATCCGTATATCATATAAAAGTGAGCACGTCTAATCAATTCTCCGCAGTGTAAATGCGCAGTGTTGTACAGCCACGTTCATAAGTTCCTAGAGGTAACGAAATCGTAAACTCATTGCTTTTTCACTACAGATTTATGATCGACTTTACACCTTCGGGGTAGGTCACGAGCCTGATTTCAAAATGATGCTTTTATGTATACCACCATTCCAGGAAACTCCTTCCTTGCTCAAAGGAGGGAAAATCGTAGAAGTCCGTTTAGCATCATCTGGAGAATTTTTAGATAAACAGATACAGTGGAACCTCGATATATCGAACCTCACGGGGAACGAGAAAACTTCGAATGATCGAGGATTTCGATATACGGAGGTTCGATTTTTCAAGGTGATTTCTGACTGACTGCGATATATAGAGGTTCACAACAACAAAAATTAAGTTTCTCACACGCGCACTTTTCTGTCAAACTGGACTCGGACTAACTGATGACAACTAGGGGGGGGGGGGGGGGGTGCTGCGATAGCAACTGTAAACAATGGTGGAGGTTACAGATTGCAGCATGGACGATTGTCGTTCAAAGAACGAACTGGGTCTTGTTTAAATACGGTACAGTATTATAGGCTTTATCAAAACAACTTTGATATATAGAAGTTTTCCAATCAAAACTTCGATATATAGAGGTGCGGTACCAAGTCAAGCGAGTATGAAAATTCGATATATCGAGGTTTTCCTGACCAGTCCTTCGATATAGAGAGGTAAAAATACACATGGGAATGATAGCAGGTTCAAGGGGAAGGGAAGAACTTCGATTTATCAAGGAATTCGATATATCGAGGTTCACTATATAAATACTATTTTCCTCCGTTTGTAAAATACGACTTTCAGAAATGAAAGAAAATAGTCCATCTGGATATACAGTATGTACTACTACTATATTTGCCTTCAATTTATTAAAATAAGTGCTCTGTAAAATTAGTATGCATTCATCTTTCACGATGTTTAGAAAATTGAGTTGAGCGAGTTGACGCTTATGGTGCGAAACGGATTATTTCGCCGGAAGTAAGAATGTCGTCACAGACGCAAATCAATTTTAATGGAAGTAGTTTACATGTAAGTAAATTGGTTAGGACTAAGTTGGGCGAAATAAAACTGTAAGCCTAAGACATTGCAGGTCTTGAAATATACTTTTATGGCAGGGGAGGGGGGACCTTCCCCCTCCACCTTCCCCATGATGTCTTACTTTTTCTTAAGAAAGTAAAGTTTCACTACCTGAACCACAAATCCTTTACTCTACCTCGATGCCCTTATTAGAATGCGAAAGATTGAAATTTAATCATTTCCCTAGATGTTACGAAACTCTGACTGGAATTTCTTCTTTCGGATGCAATTACGAGCAAGACATCGTTTATTGCATAAGGATATGACCATTATATTTTGAAATATTCAAATGTAAATATTTTTCAAGATAGCAGCCGGAAAGTATGTAACGTTATATGCTATCCTGATTAACATAGATCTTTAACGACCCCGATGATATTCTGAGTTATGCTATCTTAATTCCATCTCAATAAGACCAATACAATGCAAAATATTCAAATTTAATTATTTCGCAAGATGGCGGCTTGTACTTTGTGACGTAGCATTTTGTGCTATTCCTATTGGATGATGCTCTACTTTCGGATGCATACTAATGGCTGTCGTAACAAAGTAACGTCACATATTTTTTGCTATTCTGATATAGATATTATTTTTGGGGTTCCATCTGAGACAAATTCCATTTTTTCCCTATCTCTAGCATATTTTTCCTTTAAATAAATGAAAATGGGGCCTAGGGGGCGAGGAGCTCGTTTGATCGTCCCGGCACAACATTTTTTTCCTCCGATTTCGATATGGGAAGTTATTTTCCACGTACCTCACCTCTAAATAAGAGAAATAAAATCGCCTCTGCTATATTTCCTGTTATTTAAACATAACATTATGCCTAATGTTAAACTTAGTGGTTGGAAAGTGTGTGATGTCACACCCTATAGCTTTCGTGATTCCAATTTCAAGTTATCTATGCCATTCTTAGCTAGACATCGTTTTCTTCCAGGTCGATACAGCTAGTGAAATGAGAAATCTAATTATATGCCAAGATGGCGGCGACAAGCTTTATCACGTGACACCTTATGGGTAGTTTGATTGGAATCGCCTGCCATCCTTAGCTAATCATGGTTTATTCCATTCCGATAGCTCAATTAGAACAGCAGATATTTCAATGTATATATTCCTCAATATGTGTTGTGAGAGAGTGTCGTTACTATGGAAACGGAATATCCTTTAACATTCTATTGCGGTTAAAAGTCTTAACAGAAATTTCTTACATCGTTATGTGAAGTTTGGCTGCAATCGGCTCATTGACTTCTACCACAAAGTAAATATGTAGACCCACTGAGATTTGAAAAGGCTGTGATAGATGCGACGGCTTCTTCAAAGAGTTCCGTGTTAATACCAGTAGAGGTCACTAGCATCTCCTGAACTGTAAGTGCTGCCACATATACGTATTTACTTTGTGTTCCTACGTAATGGTCGAATATGTATTTTAATAATTCTGTCTCGTTACCATGGAAATAGTAAATAGATTGAAGTTCTAATGTCGTTCATGTCTTAAGGGTTGAGCCGTATACCATAATGCCAAGTTTGAAGCAATTTAGTCTAAACGTTGTCACGTGAGGCGCGAGTGTAAGTTTTAGTAATTGAGTCTCGTTAGCATGGAAACCATAGAACTTTTCGTTAATCTGTTAATCTACAAATCTTCTCCACCACAACCACTATCAATGTACAAAAATTGGTGATAATCCGTCCAGAAACCTCCCAGGAGTTTATTTTTTTAAGTACAGAGAACTCAATAATTTGAAATGATCGTAAATTTGGTTCATCCGGAATTTCATTTATCCGGAACAGGTCCGGTTCCATCAAGTTCGGATAAACGACGTTTTAGTGTAACTATTTCTACTGATAAATGAAAAACTCTAAATACTGTTAAGGCAACCTAAACATACAAGATAAAAAATATATATTGCACACCCCTTGGACTTGGCCTGCGTACCCTACTTTGATAAACACTGGTGTTTTAATTGTCTTTCAATAGTAAACTTCCTGTTTCTTTCCGTAAACGAGTATTAATATTGAAATCTTGACTTCAGCTTACAAACCTAATAAAGAAAAAAATATTTTTCAAAGAACATCTTTTGCTAAAAGTAAAAAACGCAAGTAAAAAAATATGGCTTCTTCACGAAATGGAATTGTGCATCAAAGTATGAAGGACTGTTCTTCTATTGAACACTGGAGACACGTGAGACAGAGATCCATGACGTAAGCAGCCACCGACGGATTTCACGGAAGGAGGAGAGGGGACGAGGAGTCTGTCGTGGCTCTCTCCGTCTTTCTCACAGGAAGACATGCAACAGGTCACGTGATCTATTCCAAGCTGCAATACCTACCAAAGCGCTTCCCAACCACCCTTACTTCTCCTATTTACGTCGGAACAAACATTCTATTGCAGGTCGTCTCTATTCCATTGATTTCCTGTCCAAAAGCCACATTAATAATAATTATATCAACAATGGACACAACAAATAGTACTGAAATCGATCTATCATCTCAAATAGAACATGGGAGGACAGCATAGACATATACAAACTTACACGTGTACACAGAATATGCACATGATATGTGTGTTTCATACTTCACTAGATATGAATTTATATGCATTCATTTATATGCATAAGGGTTTCCCAACCTGAGAGTCGCGCCCCACATGTTAGTCGCAAGGGGGTCGCTAGAAGGGAGAAAAATAAATTTGTCAAGAGGCTCGGCTTGTTGGTAAAACCTAATTAATTTTAAAGAAGGTGTTTAATTTGCTTACAAGTCAAACTCTAAAATTAAAAGCAAAATTAGACACAACTAAAAAAGAGAAGAATAATTCGAACTTTAGAAAATGATTCCCTGGGATTAAGAAACCTGGATCTCTTGTAATTCAACCAATTCAACATGCACGGCAATGCATGTGTCACAAAACGTCCGCCCTGCCAGAAGCATGTTATACAGGAACAAGAGTTCATGACGAAATCGGTGATTTCGAGGCCACGTAAGAAAGAAGATGTTAAAGATAGGAAGTCAAGGAGATATGGCAAATATGTGAAGGTGTGCAAAATTTCATATTCGTAGCTTGAAGCATATTCGAGTTGTAGACCCCTGAAATTGCGTATTTTAGACTCACTGACTCATTATATTGTGTAGGTCGTTCGGAATAAGCTAGAAATATGAAATTTGGCATGAAGGTGGAGGATGATAAATAAGTAAAAGGAAAAGTCCGACATTTTCAAAAAGTCGCCACCTTGGATTAAAAATGGCCGTCAAATGTAAAATTTCACTGAATTCACAGCCTAAACAGCTGAAGCTAGGAAAACGAAATTTGGTGCGAATGTACTAGTAGGCTAAGAAAATATTACAAAATGTTGAAAAAGTTGCCAAATTGGATCCAAAATGGCCGCCAAAATGAATTTTTCATAGAATACACAGCCTAAACGGCTAGAGCTAGAAAAACGAAATTTAGTATGACGGTACATCATCACTAGTAGCTTACAAAAATATTACAAAATGTCTCCAAAGACGTCACCTTGGATCCAAAATGACGGACCTCAAAAATCTATTTTCCACACCGTTTGAGCTAGAGATACGAAATTGAGCATAAAGGTTTATTATCAAGAGTAGTTTACGAAAATATTACAACATTTTGAAAAAGTTGCCGTCTTGGATTTAAAATGGCCGCCCAAAACCCATTTTCCAAACCACTGAAGCTGGAGAAACGAAATTTGGTATGAAGGTGTACAATCACGAGTAGGTTACAATAAATGAGGCAAAACTTCCCTATGGGGGCACATCCCCCCGCCCGGGGGTATGGTGAAAGACACATATCGTTACCTTGCAAAGTAGTACCGTAACGTCTATGGAAAATGATATGGTGTGAAAAATTTTGCTTTCATCGGTATAAAGAAGAATGTTGCACTTATTGATGAGATAGTTCCAAATGCCATCCATATAGTCTACAGAGCAAAGTACAGAGGAACTGCGCTGAGTGATATAAACAAAAATATAGACGGTAACTCTATTTAACTGTTATGTGTGTGCTTTCTCCTTTCGCCGCAATATGGTAGGAAATATATAAATAATATCAGAGTAAATAATAAAGACATGAATTTTTCACATTTTCAGTCAAAACTGTAGGGCACTTTGTCGTGTGGATATTTCTTATTATCCTTCAATGGTATGCAGCCCAAATAAACAGTGCCGATGTGCGGGTGGCCTACAAGAAAAGAATCAAGGGAACCTATTAAACATTCAAGGAAAACTACCAGTTTCTAGCTTTTACGGTCTACGGTGTTAAATATGTGTTGACACAAGTTGAAAGGTGTTGTCATCGTAAGCAATATTGTGTATGGTATATTCTCAAGGTGATTATGAGTTTATGAAACTTGCTTTTTGTTTAAATTCTTGGTTTCGTATACGAATATAAATGAACAAAATGTAAGAGAAATTTCGAATTTATTTTCTCACCTACAGTAAATGCTTCAGAGCCAATCTTCAGATATATAATAATTGTTCACGTTTTTTTTATAAACATTCAGAGAGGGGAGCTGCGGGGTGAGGGAAAGCTAGCTTTCCTCATCCCTCGCTCATTTACACAGTACCAGGCGACCAGGACGTTGGAGACTTTTCTCGCAGTGTTCCCATACCTGGTGCACTCAGCCTCTTATCAAATTGGTATTCCTGGGCTCCTCGGGAAGGTAAAGGCGGCCGACCTCCACATCCGCCATGCGCCGTTCACGGTACGTGCGTATCTTTTACCTTACCAACCACTGTATAAGGATTTTGTAGCATGCTATCCACTGTTTGTATGATATTAGACATAAACATAAAAGGATTTACGAAGCTATCGATCATGTCCTTGTGGAAGTTAAATCTTCGGAAATAAAAGTATTTTAAATTAATCACAAAACTTTAATAAAAGCCAATAGTCCCGCACAGGTAATCCAAATACATGTATCACGGAACAACACGTTAGGCACCACACCAACAATGAATGGTAACGAGTTAGCGGTTGGAAGATACTTCCATTATTGGGCCGTTCCGTGACTAAACAATAACTATCCATTTGTTATTGCTTTTGCATGTTATTCGCAGGACAAAGAAACTCAGAAGTCATTAAACGCATGTGGGCAGTATTTATGCAAGCTAGAAACGGTAAATCTAATTCTTCAGCTGGTTATATTCAGATAATTTAGAAAAAGTGTAACAAGGCAGGAAATTTGATTAATTCAAGGTAGTGAGTGAACTATGGATTATATAACTTCTCTAAGATAGCAGTATCATTATTATACGGGGCCTGCCTGCAGCGTGATCAAACTGATACTTTAAAAGTATGTTATTATCAATGTTATCTACTTCAAAATGGTTCCTTTGGAAACCCACATACACACAAAGAGAGACGTTGTTCACATTTCCGGGAAACAGTTATGGAAAAAGATTTCCACTGGTACTGCTTTCAGTGAGTGCGTCACATCCTCTTGAATAATCTCAACGATTTCACAATAGCGACCACGGAGTTACGTGTAGTTTCATGGATCCAGGACTCCATCGACTCATGTCAGGGGACTACACGGACACAGGAATATTTTTAGGCCAAATCTTGTTCACAGTATTGGTGGTCTAATTTTCGATATATCGAATCGATATTAAAAGTATATCAAAACTTCGATATGGAAACTTGTTGATATTCGATATATCGATATTTTGGTTCGATTAGCTCTATATTTTGATACTTCGATATTTTAGTTCGATATTTAGATATATCTTTAAATATGGATATTCAAAACATATCCAAATATCCCCCCCCCCCCCCCACCTAGACTTCACAGAGACTGAAACTGTGGAAGTTGAACCCCACTCTGCCCAAGTCCCTGGACAAAATGTCGCAAATTTGAAATTTAATTCATTAGCAATCATTCGGATTATTAAATCGTCAATCAAACCTATTAAGAGATCACATTTTCCTCGGTTCATGCAATGACGTTACGTCCAAAACTTTTTGTAAATGTTCGCGTGTTATGTAGAATCATTATGGCCTTGTGGTCAAATTACTTCAGATCGGCACTTGAGAGCTACTCAGAATCGAATCATACTGCCGAATATTATGACGTGTCTTCCACAGTTATCCCCAATCTCACTAGGTGAATGCCGGAAAAAGTCCTGACTAAAACTCCAGTTGCTACCTTATGTTCCTTTTCACCTTAAGAATGCTCCCTCAGGGATGTCATCCTTTCATAATTGTGACGTCATTAGAGCTATTAAGGCTTTCAATATTCAAACAATTTGATATCCGAGTAAACAAACAATTAATTATTCGAATATCAGAAATGTGATTATTGTAATAACTATCCGGATAACGGATCATCAAATAATTATCCAGATAACGGATAGTTGAACAATTATTCTGTTTAGATATTTGTTTATTCGATTACTTAGATATCTGTGTAGTATTCAATTATTCCAATATCTTCTTGCTGTATTAATTGAATTATAATAATCAGGTTATTCGGATAATTATTCGAATAATATCTGGTTGAACAATTATATCGGAATAATTTTGGTGGATCTACTGTTTATTGTTATTACTGTTTTAAAATTTATATTAAAGTTCTATTATAGTGGCGGTGGGGAGTTCCTGAATGCCTACGAAAAAGCTCGTACGTCACCACAAAAAAGCAGTATGTTTTTTGCAGGACAATAAAAAAAAGAACGAGTATTAAAACCAAGTAATATGGGTAAATGAAAACCCAAAGAAGAGCCTGAAAGAAACATTCCATAGCATCATAAAGAGATTTTGATTAAAAAATTCCAGAGCTTCCCACGATTATACAAAGTGTCGAGATATTGGGTAGACGAGGTGAGCTTTCAACAAACCTGGTCACAGTAATAAAGATTCCTATTTACACTAGAGTTGCGTACGCAGCAAAATAAAAACTAATTGTAAAGTTATATTTCACGTTAGTTACAGAGAGAAAAGAAGAGAAAGAAAAATGGGCGTTACCATGTGGAGAGGAGTTCATATTTTCATTACTCATTTAGTTATACTGTTTCATCAGGAATCCTTTTCAGTGTTGTAAAGTCGTTACCATTAAAAATATTTAAAATTCTGTTTGAGCTACATGTGAAAGAATCTTCCAGCAAAATGCTCGAAGGTTTATAGAAATGATGACTGATGAATTTAAAAAAAATGTATTTTTCATTCACTTTTTATTTCATGTGTTGTTAATGGATTAGACAGGCAGTTACGGCTTAAGCCAGTCTTGCTCAAACTGTGGGGCTCCTTCCACTAGAGGGTGTGAGGTTGTCTCAAGGTCAGGAGTGACAATCTGGGATTCTTATATGTTCATTTGATATTTCTTTTAAGGTTAATGTAAGGCACTAGACGGCAGCACTAACTCCGTATATTTCAATGTATTTTTTTAGCACGACATTGCAAAGCTGCTCCTACAAATTCAAGTCTAGAGAGTTCAAACTTTCGGAGAAGAAAGTTCATAAACATTTCAAGAGTTCTATCGGCGCCGATTTATTATTTTCTTCTTCTGTTCATTGTTGGAACCGCTTCATTGTTGTAGTGCATATCCAAATCTATAACAATTAAGCTCTTTCAACAATGAACAAAAAAGAAAATGAAATGTTTATGAACTTGAGAATTCATTGTCGCTTGAAGTACCAAATTTTTTGCTGCAAATTGGCACACAATTAAGTCACGAGATACTAACATTATCCTATACATCAGAACTCATTGTTGTCGATATTACCAAAAATCTTTTGGTTTAATTTGGTTATCCTTCCTAAATACTACTTTTTGGTTCAATTTACTTCGGTAACAAAATACCAAAGACTTTATTGATAACAGACCGAGCTGTGGGTCTAATTAAGAAAATACGAGAGGATTTACATGACAATTATGGTGTCGTTCGCTACAAGAAGTGACCGAGCTGTCGGCATAATACCTAGAAAATAGGCGATGAACACCTTCTAGACGGACTAGGTCAAGGTTGAGCAAACACAAATAAACATTAAATAATGACATTTATTGAAGGTCGTAG
>JAGDQP010049109.1:0-14582 GCA_022664845.1 Lepisma saccharinum | reverse complement strand
GCAACTACCGTTTACATTACTAAAATGAACTCGGGTTAACGTTAACCATGGTAAGAGGTTAGTAATGTAAACAAGGCATTATTGGCTGCTAAGCCCAGTAGTTGGCACCCCTTAACAAATATTTGTTCCTGTGAAGCAACGTCCTACGTAAAAATACTAGAGATCGATTTTTTTTTTTTTTTTTTTTTGTCTTAAAGGTTAGAATAGTTATGTTAGAAAACTGAAAAATAAATAAAAATGGATTATTATTTGCCCACATGCCAAATAAATAGCATACCAGTTATTTGGCACCCCTTAGTAGCAATAACTAATTTAAATACCATACCTAATGATACATGCTAGGAGGTCTCTAAACATCCTTCTTGCTGTTTAAGAAGGAAAACACTTCTATAATTACATTATAGCAATACATAACTACAGTCCCTTCCTTAACTGTTTGGATTTTGATAGGTTAAATTTGTAACTTAACGAAGCCTTCTTGAAATGATCAATTTAACCACGATCAATAACAAAAATTGTGTTTTTGTGCAGAAATCATCAAAGAAATAATAGGCAACTTGTCCGGAAAAATATAAGTTTCCCCCATCGAACTCTATGTAATTTGGAGTGACTACTTCAGAAAGTGGATCTCTTAGTGGGATACTTACTTTACTTTCTAAGTGGGATTTACTCCAGTATCTAAATCCATGATAAGATGCAAGTAAATCCCAATTCACCAGACAAGATTAATCGAAAACCGGCGTCAAGTTGACCCATCTTAATTATATTGGGTCAGTGAATCCGTCTACCGTATTTACATCCATGGTTTAAAATAAAGTATAAATATACTTACCATTGTGTAAGAAATATATATATACATTAAAACAAAAACTTCATTCTCTGTTTTAAGAGTAATTCTATTAAATTTTACTCTAGCTAAAAGAAACTTCGAGATTGCTTCCTTTCCACGAATAAAACGGCTCGTAGCGAAAACGTGAATAGAAGGAAGGGTAGAGAGATTTTAACTTAAAGAAAACAGACTCCGTTTTTCACTGAAAAATCTGTAACTGCAAGGATTAGAGCGAAGAGAGGAAAGCAGCGGAGAGAAGGGTAAGATTAGAGGCGGTTTCTGAGGCGTAAATCCTTAAAGATTGTTTTTCCTGGAAAACCAGCTTTTCGTATGCTTTTCTCCCATCTGGAGCATCTACCAGATGGTTATTAAACTTAAATATGCTCCCTTCTACGTGTACTGTCGACCAAAATGATGTTAATTTTTTGCATTGAAGATGAAAGTTCAAAACTCATGCTAAACAATACTGGAAATGTTTTCACCTCAATGTCGTAGAGTAATACTTTTTTTTAGAGTTTACCACCTTCTCCTAGGCTGGCTTTTCTTGCAGACGCTCACCACGTACTTTGTTTTCGATTTCCATGAGTACCAGTAGAAACTTGTTTTAGGGCTGATTTTCATTAAAGCTTGCTTTGCTTGCGATTTGGGTGAGTAACCAATTGAAACACGTGTTTTAAGGGCCCCTATTACGTGTTCTACGTGTAACACATATTTTAATTGGCTTTTGATCCAAATCGCAAGTAACGCAAGCTTTCATGAAAATCAGCCTTTAAACGTAGCACAGTTCTTAAACACGTTTCAATAGGCTATTCAGCCAAATCGCAATCATAGAACGCGGCGAGCGCCTGTATGAAAAGCCGGCCTTAGAGAGCTTGTGAGTCGTATTACGGTTATATAAGTGTAAAACCATTCGCATCTCATAGGCCTCTTGGTTGATGGCACGTCCAAAAATGGTCCCGGAGCGTCTAATTTTATGTCCAAATTCAGCAATGAACATCCAAAGGTCATACAATGCACATCCAAAGCTGGATATTCCAAAGAGAGAAAAGTTGGCACATCCAATGAACTGCAAAAACAGGTCCGAAAATGGATACCCCAAAGAGATCCAAGCAGATACATGAAATGGACGTCAAATACACGTCCAAAACTGGACATCCCAAACTACAGAGTTAATTTACATATCAAAGTAATTGGAAGATATACGAAAAATGAAGAAATACAAATCCAAAGTAACACAACAAAATGGTGCTCACATGGGTAACCCACATCATTAGTTCCGATCAATACTGGCCCACTTTAGCCCACTTGATGCGATCTGGGCCCCACATGGGAAATACATAGGTTTGCTCATAAACAGAAAGCGGACTTTATCCCACTTGATCCGATGTGGCCCCCACATCGGAATTTAGGTGCGCGTGTTCACCAAGCATGGAGCGCCACTTGATGTGATGTCGCTTCATATGGGAATTTCGTGCATGCGCCCATGAAGGAATGAAGTCAGTGTTTTGCATAAAATGTATTGATTTGCTATGAAATGTACTCTAAACAAGTTGATTAAAACGTAGATTAGTACGTATATGCAGTCGGAGTAAGTTAGTGTCTTCAGAGTTCGTACAACGGTGTTCTTGACCCTCTATAGTGTATTGTTTTGGTCTATACTTATCAGTGGCAGTTTGGCCAAGTCAGAAAGACGCTGGATTTCTAACGACAAGATCCGTGTTTCCGTCCCTCTTGGAGATTTTTTTTCAGTATCTCTCAATAAGGAATGGTGTTTATTAATTTATGGCCTTCAGACATCTTTGTCTCCGGTCATCATATTACTGGAAAGTCTGTACTTGTCCATAATCGAACCTCGTATGGACATCCACTCTACGTAAACATTGAGTCTCCTATGGACACAAAATGGATGGCATGGCTGCATCCAATGGACGAACTTGTACTGTGTTGGTATAATAAATAATTGTTCCCTTTTGCATTTTTATAATTTTACGGTATTCATGGGAATAAGATAGGTAAAATCAAGTTAGATTCTTTTTATTGTTATTTTATACACGACCCAAACACCACAGATTACTTTAATAATGATTTTCCAACCTTCTCTCCCCTCATACAGTACATCGTTTAACAGCTAGCTAAGAGATGTCAGCACCTACTTCTGGGGTTTCCTTACGACGTGCAAGCTCTCGTGCGCCTTTAACATGGTTCTAACAATTCATTTTATTATTATTATTATTTCCTGTTGAGATGAGCGAGCATTTCCTGTTGAGGGAGTATATTCCCGACAAGTCGTTACGTGTAGAATGATTCGATCGGCACATAACATCATTATTTTGTATGAAAATTTGAGCCCGAAATTTGTAGCTTTATAACTTTTGCTTTTATTACATTTTGTTGTCAATGGTTAAGACGTCTTAAACATTTATGGTACTGAGGAAATAAAATTTCTACACATTTTTGTGAATTCGAAGCCCTAATCTGAATGACTTTTCGTAAGTATCTTTTATGCCTTGTTTAGATGACTAACCTTGTTACGATGGTAAAAATCATGGTTAAAATAACTTACGTTTAGACTACTGAACTCGGTTATCGTGCTTGTATTACCATTGTCTGTAAAGAAACAGGTAGAGATTTCCGTCGAGTAAAGAATCTCCTTGTTACACGGGAGAGGTTTAAATTATAAAATAATGAACACAAATGAATTGATTGTAGTGTAACATTTTGTAGATTAGTTCTGCCATCATTCTTTTGTACTTTAAAAGTGATACGCACCACTAGGATGCTATAGATTTCGATAAAGAATTAAATAAACTCACGAAGTGAGCTGCGCTTAACGGCCATCTTGAGATTAGATAACTAACATAAGAAGATAACCGTCGTAAGTTGACGCTGGTTAAATTTGAAACCCGTTACATTACTAAAATAATCTTGGTTTGCGTTAACCGTGATAAGATGTTAGTAATGTAAACAAGGCATTATTGTATTTTCTCGGATCCTTCGGTGGATGAATTGACATTATAACAAAAAACATGCGCATTGTTGAATTTTACTATGTCAACTTTAACTAAAGTAGTGTTTGAGATAATAGTGAAGTGAATGCAGTAAATATTGTTAATCTGTTGGATATACAGTATCCTGATTGGAAGATAATCCTCAAAATACCAAAAACTCAGCAAACAAGCAACTGTTCTTTGTCTGGTTTCCAAACTGAAATAAATCATCCGGCTTTGAAACACTTGGAGTTGGCAACCCTAGTCGGTCTCTTTGTGCAGGTCTTGAGTAATATGAGATTTGACTTAGGCTTTTAGAAGCAATGTAGCAGTTTGATTTAACATTACTTGAGATTTATGTGTATGGGCAATTACAATCATACTATATAGATTTGTAACAGACTGGGGAATAAGTCTTACATAGAATTATACTTGATTGTAAACTTACATCGATGCTTGGTAGTTCTACAAAAGTGTCAACAATCTTCTTGTTTCTTCTTCCCTCAATGCTACAATCCATATTATTTCATTTTTATTACCTAACTGAAATATAATCAAAGCATTTTCCGTTTTCGTTTTGTTTTTGTAGATTTTTTTTTTCATCCCTATATTGAATAGATAGATCAAAGGTTGATGGAAACATGGTGTCTATGCTTAAAGATTCATAAACTTAGCGTATACCCTCTGAAAAATATTCAGACTTCAGCACTGTGTGCAGGTTGAGTCATGTCACGATGAGCAGGCTAAATCAGTGACGCTAAATTGATTACGTCCTTCCTCAACTCCTGCTAAACTTTCTTCTATCGAGTTTACTTACATCTGTCATTCAAGAGGCCGAAGTTCCGTCCTCACAGTTGTGTCAAGTTGTCTGATCCCAGAACAGAAAAAAAAAAGAAGTAAAAAAAGAAAAATTAGAAAATTCAGTCGAAAAAGAGAAAAAAAAAAGAAGCGAATGAAAAACAAAATGACGCTCGAAACTTTATCGTGTGTCGTCAACTGTCGCCAACTAGCATCCACGTGACGTCAACAACTGTTTAAAAAGAAAAAAAAACTCTCAGGGTCAGTACGAAGAAATAACGTTTATCAAAGTCAACACGAATTAGTTTCAGAAGTTTCTTTTTTTTTTTGGCTGGTCTTCTAATAATTTTGAAAGCCTTTCCTGCACCTGTATACGCTTAACTAGTGATTTTGCTTATTGTTAAGGAAGAAAATGAATGTTTATGATGTCATAATAATACCGAAATGTAACACTGATTTTTGCAGTCATAATTGAGTCGTACATCAGAGAGGATGCGTGCCAAATTCTATATGAAATATAAAGACCCAAAAACAGAATGTCACTTATGATATGAAGTCAAAACAGAACATCTGAAACGCTGAAGGAACGAATTAAGTCTTACAACTATTTAAAAGAAAAGCGAAATATTTTTACCCAGTTTGCAGTTTTTCACTTTCAAATAAGATTTCTGACATCTTCCAAGGTAACATGGGAAGTCAGATTACTTTGTATTGTTTACTTCCGGTATATAATGTCATTATCGATAGCTGGTAAAAGATTAATATCAAGTTAAAGCTCTCCAAAAACTAGAGAGATTTTTTTATACATATTGTATGGAACGTAGGTATTTTTTAATGGCCGACCACTGGTGTATGTCCAAACGCCGGTGCCCTTGTCCTATGTTTTGGAGTATTTTCAGGGAGAGGCTGTTGAATCTCTGCGAGCCTACAAAGATATTTTGTTTATTTTTCGAGGAAATAATTTAAAAGGTTTACCAAAAGATGGATTATAACTCGGGCCATCTCTATGACAATACCTTGCTTTAAACAACTCACACATGAAGTCATAGTTCAATTATAGTGTTATTTTTTTCGCTGTAGTCAAGATGTTCAATGCAAAAGTAAGGAAATTTGAATTTGTCAAACATATAATCCGCATAGCAATATGTTGCACAAAAAACTGAACGACCAAAGCTCGGATGTAAGAGCGTTGGCTTGACATTCGGAAGGTCCTGGGTTAGTTATTGCGGCCGACCATCCTGACTAAGGTTGTTCTAGCGTTTTTTTTCCTTTGCCACACCATCAGAGCTAAAACCTGGGTCTAATTTGGTAACCCGGTCCTTAATCTAACCCTGTCTTGATCCCAATGACCTGACTAACTTTGTACTCCGCCTGATGATCGAATACTGATTAACGCCTCAGATCCTTGTGGGGCCGGGTCTTTTCTTCTTTACGGAGATATGAGACTATTTCCATATGTTATTACTATTGTAAGGAAATGTCGGCGTCGAATTTTTCGTGCTGTTGGGACAAAACCCCTCTCTCCATTACCCCCTGAAAGAAACACTACTCAAACGCAGCACTCTATAATAAGGAAAGAATAAAATCTTTGGCCTGCCTTGTTTTTCATGGGGTCGAAATCGGGCCACCGGGACCCAAAGATAGACCCGATTCACCTGGTGACTCGTTTATGTTTTGCACACCAGGTGAATGCCGAGACGGCGCCTTCATCTTAGGCCCTGGAAGATTCCTTCACGCATCCTTTCCACCAGTGTTTCTTCCAGAAGATTTCATTCCAGGGGACTCACAAAGATTATAAATAATGCATATTGACTCCAATGTACTAAAATATAAATTAATAATAATGTTACTTAACAATATGTCGGACTTCCTTACCTAACCATAAAATAACATGAAGAATATTTATAGAATGTTCTATTATATATGTATTTCAGTATACGTATGAGTAATACAAGTGTTGAGACTATTTATTTTTTTGTGAGGGGTAGCGGTTGAAAACTCCCAGGGGCAAAGCCCTCCCGAAATCATACGTGAAAGAAACAGTACTTCCCCCTACTATATGGATAATGGCCACAAATATATGCAATTATGTACAACAAGCTTATAACAAGTAATCGTAAAAAGTGAAGTAAAAGATTTCGAAGAAGCGTACAATATTCCTCTTCAGAAACACATAATCAGCTTGCACTGTCTTAAACCCTTTTTGCACACTTTAGTGCCCAAAAGTAAGATATTTTAAGGACAAAAGTGTATAACCAAGTTAGCGCATTCCACTAACAATCGCGAAGGCGTTGATAG
This sequence comes from Lepisma saccharinum, assembly GCA_022664845.1. NCBI lineage: Eukaryota > Metazoa > Arthropoda > Insecta > Zygentoma > Lepismatidae > Lepisma > Lepisma saccharinum. The sequence continues at coordinate 7,670 of JAGDQP010049109.1, read as the reverse complement.
CATCTCAGACTCAAAAACTTTCATTTTTATAAAATAGGTTGGCAACACTGATAACTGGGATGCTTAAGTGCGGAAACACTCACAGTATTTTTCTATTCTGTCGAATCATGGTTACGCAAGTTTGGTGCGGATAAGTTATGGTGTGGAAGCACATTGAAAAATTGAATATTAAATTTTTTACAGAGGTTGGCAACGCTGACAACTGCAACACCTCCTCAAGAGTGTTTCGTTAGCTTTGAGGTAGTCTAGACAAAATCTTACGAACGTCTCAACCACGTCTTCTACACCTTGTGGTTCTTCATGGATTTAGATACGGGGGATGGATCGACTGGCCCAATACAATTAAGCTGGGTCAACTTGACGCCGGTTTTCGATTAATCTTGTCTGGTGAATTGGGATTTACTTGCGTTGACCTATGCCTGGGTGTGTGGAAGCAAAGAATGGATGAAGATCTAGCTAAGGTAGAGAGGAGGAAGATTGTAATGCTTTAAATAAAGTATTGTATGGAACGTGATGTTGAGTTGTTTTTTAATCAATTTCACCTTTCAGGTGATCATGGCTTGTGCTGGCTTCAATTTCGGGTCACTAGAAGTAGATCCGTCTCCCGTATCGAGATCCATGGTGGTTCTTCAGATATATCAGTATTTTGAACTCTGGTTGGTAACACTGAGAACTGGGGTGTTTTGGAACGGGGAAACACGTACAGTATATTTCAATTCAGTCGAATAATACTTTTGCTGAGGCTGCTACACCTAACATGTGGACGCATTTTCAATATTTGCATTTTTAACAAATGGGTTGGCAACCCTGACCCACTGTACCAACCAAGACGATTTGGGCTGCTTTGATCTCGACTTGCCGATACGTTTCCAAGAACCTCAACCACCTTCGTAGCCGTAACATTTCCCGAGTTGAAAGTTATGAAGAGACGTCTCTCTAACCCCTCCACCACCATTCCACTTCTCTCTCTTTCTCTCTCTCTCTCTCTCTCTCTCTCTCTCTCTTTCTTTCTTCTTTGTCTAACAAACATCCATCGGTTTCCATTGTGTATGTTTAAATTTCTCCCTGCAACGTCTTATGTGTAGGGTGAGGGGGTACATTTGAACAGTAAAGTAACTTAGAACAATGGAGATAACTTTTAATTTATAAAACGAAATTTCTTTTGTCCAACATTTATATATTGTAAACATCATGCCACACAGCTGTCATTTGTTTCTCAACATTTGTGTACGTTTCTTGGCGAAGTATGGTACTAAACTTAATGTAATTTGTGGTTACCAAAGCAAAAATTCATCTCAGAGATTCTAAGCTTCTGGAGAGAATAGAACTCAAGCATAACTTTCCGTGTTAACTTACGAAGTAACTACACTCCTTCCCTCATTAAACTGTCTTTGTTGTTTTCTGATAACCCTTCTCCTTCTCCCACTAAAAATAAAATTAAATAAATAAATAAATAAAAAACAATGTGCGTAATTGGACGTACTGGGGCAGCTTTGAACAAGGTAGCAGCAGCCTATGTCCCTAAAGCTAAAACTTACTGTTGAGAAGAAAGTTTATTTTGCAACATATCAACAGTGTAAAAGCATTTCAGTTAGGCTATGTGTAACATTTTTAACAACATTTGTATGAGTTCAAAGTTTAGGCAAGCCTAATGGTTATGAAATCCAACAAAGCAAGTAAGTTGGACGTTTATTAACAACTGCGTAGTTTATATTCTGTGTATGGCTAGTAAAACTTCAGTTTACTTTCTTCTGCTTCCGTATTTGTATCTAGAAGCATTTACTAAGAAATTAAATGTGTTTAAAACTGCCCCAGCCATGTTCAAAGCTACCCCACCCTTGTTCAAATCTACCCCCTGGGGGAAGGGGGCAGCTTTGAACGATAGCCTCCCAGTTCCTGTCCTTGCTTCAAGGTGGCAATGAAATACGTCATTTTCTTCGGCGAGCTGTATATAGGTTCCCATACACATGTTATTTATCTCTCTGAACAAATTCTCTGAGTGCGAGGAAGTAAAATTAAATTTGCCCAACAACGTGCCTCTCCCCTTCTGTTTCATCTCGCTTTTATTCTTTCATTTCATCTGTACTAATTCATGTATATCTGGGAAAATTCTGTACTCATGTTGTTTGCCGATTTTCGTTACGTGGGAGAGACGGTAGGAAGGAGAGAGAGAGAGGTCTCTTTACCAGACACGATTTTACGATAAGAAGGTGTTACTTGGGTAGCCTAACTGCACGGGGTTCAGAGTTGGAATTTGTTTTATGCGAAGTTTACCAGGGCACAAAACTCCTTCCTGAAATATGAGGGGAAAATAATTTGTATATGTTTCTTTCATTTCATGAAACGTTTTCTTTTCTGGAGTGAAAAATATTTGTTAAAATAATTTATTTAAATATGACTATATACACTGGGAAATACTTGTATTGTTCAGATAGTTCTTTTGCAAAACTTTTCATCTATGCTATTAAAAAAATATTCTTAATATATTAATAAAGTATTTGATTCTGCTGTAGACAGTCTTTTTGTAGTTAATACTGTCCCCCCACCTTTGTAACCTGAGAAAGCAATCTTAACCATTAAACGGACAAGGGGGGTCCGCCGAATCCCTCAAGTTCTTCTTTGTAGTTTAATTTTTGTAACGTTTTGAACATTAAAAATTATTAAGCACGTAGTTAATATCAAATGTGTGTGATTTGGAGTGTATACGAAATATACAGTGCAGTAAATACAAAAACGTTAAATATTCCCTCTTTCCCAGTTACGTATGTAAAAGAGCATGCCCGTTAAAAGGTTAAATACATATTTTAAGTATTTTCCGGGAAAGGTTAGTCACAATTCAAATCTCCAATGTTAAAAGGAACCCAGTCAAAGTAACCATTTTTTTTCCTTTTTCGCTTTAATCTATGCAAGAGAGCAAATTCCATCGACCTATGTTAAAAGGAACTGCGAATGACCTTTCGATCACAGTAATTCAATACAGTCAGATTTACACAGTGTGTGTTAAAACGAATAAAGTCATTGATTTGGTTTCTTTTAACAATGTACCTGGTTTTAATGTTATGATTAATTGATGAATGCCATGTCTGAATCAAGTCGAGATGTTGTCGATACGTAGCAGCTGTATATGTTCCTAGTTATTCTGTGGATGTTGATTCCAAAATTGACTTGACCTCTGTTGTACAGAAATGTGAATTACATTTGCTTTTTCGATTGGTGATTCGTCTGGGAACTTAAATGTGTTCATTAAATGTGGAACGTTGTTAGCCATTGCTTTATGGATTTAGATTTTATGCCATGTTCTCATAGAATTTTCTGTTAATGCACTACTTAAGCTAATACAATAAATACTGTTCACTATTTCCCCCAATTTCTGCGCCAAATTCTTTCTAAACCATATTCTTGTAGAGTGCCTATCGGCGCTGAGAAGATACACAGATTTAGAGAAAGTTTATCAATATGTATGTCGTATCACAAAAGACTTTTATAAAATAATGGCTTGGCTAAAAGAATGAAACAAGTTGAAGAACTTGAATTTTAACATTGGAGGATCGAATTATCATTTTTTTTTTTTTTTTGTAGTTTCTTTTGTATATGAAAAGTGTTAAATATCTTTTTCTATATATCAATATATTTCCACTAGTAATCACAGTCAGTTGATGTGATACACTTCGCATAAAAAAATGCGATTCTGACCGTCGTGCAGCTAGGCCACCCAAATTACACCTTCTTAACGTAAAATCTTATCTGATAAAGATACTCCTCTCTCTCCTTCCCTTCGTCTCTCCCAGGTAACGAAAATCAGCAAACAGCATGAGAACAGATTTTTTTAGATATACTTACATTAATAGATGTAGATGAAATGAAAAAATAATAGCGAGATGGAACAGTGTATAAGATGATGCAGGAAGAAATGTAAATACACACAATGAATAATGGAAACCGATGGATGTCTGCCAGGCAGAGATGGAAAAAATGGAGAGAGAGAGAGAGAGAGAGGAAACAGATAAAACTATGGAATAAAACATACGGTAGCAAACAGAACCAAAAAGTCCTAAAGAACAGGTTTGCAGAAACTCAACAATAAGAAAAAAATTACGTTTGGATGTTATATTTTGTGAGGGTAATTCGAATACATGGATGGGTGGTTTCAAAACTCATTCAGACACTTTCAAAATGGCGACCAGAGTTGGTAGTCAAAATAACTATTCAGAATTTCCACTAAAACAGGAGAGTTCTGAGACACATCTAGGTGCGCGTGGTCGCGGGAGCAAATTCGGTAGGGTTCATTGAATGCAATGGTTGAGAATACATCGTAAGAAACTTTGTAGGTGCCGTAGGCAATACCTTCCATTCCAGCCCACTAATGTAAATCGAACATAAAAGAAAATGAATTATTAATATTTATCTACTAAATTTCTAACAGAAAGAGCTAATGTTACAAACTTATAAAATAACAAGTATGAAAATGTTCGAAAGCAAAACCGGCATGTTCCTTATAGGCGTAGCAAATCTTATATGTTCCACATTTTAAACGTTAATAAAGCAAGAGTTAATATGTTAATAAGTTACATTTTACACCCACAAAGAGAGAAAGTGTGTGGTGGGGGAGAAGAAATTGGAAGCTCTTTGTTTTTGCAAATTTTAAGCCTTATTTTCAAGGCTTCAGTGCCTAAACACCCGATCTATAAATAATAATTTTGTTGTTTGCCTTCTATAATTTAGTTCCTAAACACACGGGCTCTAGTAATTTATTTGCATATTGTTAAGATAAAATAAAATAATAGCTGAGGAAAGCAAACATGTGATTTAGTGTGTCTGAAGAAGCCAAGTTGTTATTTAGTTGGTGAAACTGTTACAGGTTTTTCGTTTTTAAATAAAATGTATTTGCTTTGCTCAGCTATTATCTTATTTTATCTTAAGTATATAAAAGCAAAGCTTTGATATGGAAAATTGCATATTGTCTATAATTTAATGATTAAAAACACGGGTTTTAGTAAATTGTGCTTATTTCGTATATTTTAGTGCCTAAACATCCCAGCTTTAGTAATTTTATTACCTAATTTCTATAATTTAGTGCCTAAGCATCGGGTCTCTAGTAGTTTAAGTGCCTATTTCCTATATATTTAGTGCCTAAAAACCTGTTGTTGTTTTTTTTTTTAAATTTTACTGACTACTTTCTGTAATTGTGCCTACACATCGGGACCCTAGCGATTTGACTGCCTAATTTCTATATGTTTAAATCCTAAATGCCAGGGTTCTAGTAATTTGAGTGGCTGTTTTCTAGACTATTAGTGCTTATCAAGGTTTTAAGTGCCTAAACATCCGGACTGTAGTGATAAGCATTCATCTAGTTGAGAACCTGAGTAAATATTTAGACGAATAGGAGTCATAAGTTTTGAATATATATCTGCGTTTAACAAATATTGGAACTGTTTTTCTTGTACAAAATTTTGCCTTCTACAACTCACAGCAGAGCTTCCGCCAGGATTTTCAGTTTAGGGGGAGGGGTGTAAAGTCAAAATTAGAATTGGATTTTTTCCATGGTTTCTATCGTTTTTGATCGTAAAAATTTTTAACTTGTGGGGTGCTCTCGAGGATTTGGGGGATGACACCCCAAGAGCGGGTCTGACGGATTCATTGACGCCTAGTCAAAGGAAAATTCAGCCTAGTAAAATCTTCTTATAAGGCCGGTTTTTCATTCACGGTCTAGTCGCGTGCTTCGCTTGGAAATTTAACTGAATTACAAATTACAAAACATGTTTAAACATTTGTATTGGGAACTCATAAAAGTTGCAACAAAGAACACAACTTTGGCGTACATGAAAAGTCGGCCTTAGACTTACTATAGAGAATTTTGAACTGTAGCCCCCTTGTTACCTAATGCTCTTATAAAAGAAGTGAAAATGTGTTCTTTAAATCATTTGCCCATTCATTTTTGTAACTTTGTTCAAGGAATTCAAAAAGCGGGAACTGCTGGCTATTATGGGAGGAGAGATAGCAAAAGGAAGGAAAGGCAGAGACAGAGAGAGTGAAAGAGAAAAAGAGAGAGGAAGTCATTTGTTAGTTTCTTTTTATTCAGTAACGTAATCAAGAAAACAAGGAAAGGAAAGGGAAAAAGGAACTGAAAATTCTCTTTTCGTGACTTGAAACCTTTTAAAACAAAATTCCTCTGGCTGGGATCTGCTTTTCCCATCTTCTTCCTCAATGCTTCATGCTCCTTTCCGCTGGAATTAAAAAATGGTTGTCAGATTCTAAGGAAATCTCTGTCTGAATTCAAAAAAATACGTAAATTTGGTCCTTCTTTGTTTGCAGTAACATGAGGGGGAGGGGGAAACCAGAGCGTACTTCATTTAGGTAGGGAAAGTTCAAACGTTTCTGAATCAGAGGTCACTCACTAGATGGACACTGCATACACGCTGACTGCCAATTTAATAATTAACGTAGATACTTGGACTACAATAGCAACAAACTTGGAACAAAAGACAATTCAGTGGCTTGAGAAAATAGTGTTGCTGTATGTCATAGAACTTCCAGGACGGTAGCATTGTGATGTCCGTTTAAATGAAAATCCAGCTGGTCTTTGGGCACAAATCTGAAGTTGTTTTTTTCGTACCTGCTCTCGTTCAGGCGTTACAGATTGAGTACTCGCCACAGGAAAATCATCCATGGAGTGGCATCTACTAGTAAAACTAAAACTTTATATTATATGGAGTAGTCTAGTAACTTTTGACTTCGCCCCGTCACGATTCTCCCATTTACAACCACCCATGCCCTTGCCGGGACTCGAACCCGGGATCTTCGAGCCACTGGACTAACGCCTCAAACTGTACGGCTACCCGGTCGGCAGGCATCTACTAGTGTTCTGCTGAACAATGTCAACAAAAAAGGACTGTGCCAAACTGCTTGCCGATAGCTTTCGGCATAGTGTAATCGTAGCGTGTTTTAGAGATTCCGCCAGAACTGACGAAGATGTCCTGTGGGGATGCAAGGAGTGCCCGGAGATGAAGACGGAAGAAGTCAAGGAGCAGAATTCGAACGGCGACGCAACTCTTCTCGAGAGGATACAGTTAAATTCAGCTCAGATGAACAGTTCATTTCGACAACTCGAAAGTAAATTCAATACTTCGTCCCAACAATTAAAAGAAAAACTGTGAGTATTGATTTGTCTTCTAAGTCATTGAAGGAGGAATGAGATGAAATTATAGGAGCGATGGCAGGTAATAAGAAGGAAATCGCTAACATGAAGCATTGCCAGGAGGAAATGAAAGAATAAATGGTCACACTCATAGAGGAGTGTAAGACCCGATGGATTAAGGAAGAAGAGGCTAGATGTGAATTCTCCCAGATGGTAATTGACCGCCAGGTAGAACTGAAAACCAAGATGAAGAAAAGTTCGTGAGAAGTTACAAGGGAAGTGTTGCAGATAACTGCGAGAACTATTCAATTCGTAGCTAACCGTCTACGTGAAGAAATCAACTGTAATTACGAAGAGGTAATGAAACAGGTAACTGATATGCATCAAGAATGTGAAGAAAAAGCTGTGAAATTAAATCAGCGCATCAGCATGCAAGAAGGGTAAGGAGGACGGATTCGCACGTATTGATGTAGAGGACACAATATTAGCTGACCTTCGAGTAGAGACGACATGTGATGTCGAAGAGAAATGCATT
>JAGDQP010049108.1:0-14582 GCA_022664845.1 Lepisma saccharinum | reverse complement strand
AGGGTAACCAAAAAAAATCCCATCCCGTTAATTTATAAACCAATTGATTTCCAGGAGGAATCCTGACACATGCCCCTTTTACTTTAAGTGAGAATGTGCCATCGTGGTCAAGCATTGCATGCTGTCCCATTTTATTGTGATCTAGTGGCAAAAAGTGATTTTTTTTAAAATTACGACATAACTCAATGTGAATAGTCTTTAAGTTCTACAGTATTTACAAAAGTATGTGATTGTTTAACAGCTTCTTTGAAAACTTTACGGGAAATTGCGTTTGCAACTCTCAAGTATTATAAAGTGAAACTTGGTAGGTAAGATAATATTTTACAGTATTTAACGATATGAGCGCTCCAACTACCACCATTAGTACAAAAGAACTCCTGGAAATGCATTTATTTATCACTATGAGAAATTTAAACTTGCTATCTCATGTTTTCTGATCCAGTAGCACCCAACCCCTGTTATGAATACGTTAATGCTGCGAATTTCAGTTCAGCGTTGCGTGTTGGGAAGGGGAAGCACGTGGGTTTGAACCCAGCTGCCAAACATCGTGCCTGAGTGGAAGTTAGCAGGCAGGCCTTTAGTTATGATCCCAACTCAACATTCGACTCACGAAATTGATAGAAACTGGAATTTTTCAGGCACCATATTTGGCAGTGGGGTTCGAATCCACGTGCTTCCTCTTCCCAATACGCAATGCTGAACTGAAATTCGCGGCATTAACGTATTCATCACAGGGGTTGGGTGCTATTGGATCATAAAACACGAGATAGTACGTTTAAATTTATCATAGTGATATTTCCAGGAGGTCTTTTGTACTAATGATTGCAGTTGGAGCGCTCATAACGTTAAATAGTGTAAAATATTACCTTGCCCACCAAGTTTTACTTTATAATATTTGAGAGTTGCCAACGCAATTTTCCGAGAACAAAGTTTTCAAAGAAACTAGTAAATGATCACTTGCTTTTGTAAATAGAACCTAAAGACCATTTACATGATATGTCACTTGACCCATGTTGTCATTTAAGAAAATTTAACTCTTTGCCACTATACTACCATAAAATGGGACAGCATGCATTACTTGGCTACGACCGTACCTTCTCTTTGAAATTAAAAGGGGCATGTGTCGGAATTTTTCCTGGAAATCGATTGGTTACTAAATTAACGGAATGGGAAGTTTTCTTTGGGTCACCCTGTATTTATATAATATTAACCTTTGGCTGGGATCAGAGTAATTAATTAACACATCAACTTCATCAATAATTTTATCCTAACATTTAAATTATCTTTAGCGCAACCTTTTATATAAACGTGAATGAGAAATGCATAACTTCAACACATATGTATGAAGCGTTGCCTGTCCTTCAGGCGTTCAGAACAAATTTTCGAAAACTTTAAAGTCCAATAACTCGTGTTCCACGAGACTACGAAACGTAGTACTACAGGAATGTTCATTTGAACACATCATCAATGCACTGTGTATGTTTCATGCTGTTTTTCGTGTTCTACCGAAACTTTGGTGTAGTCAAATAGCACGTCAAAAAGGGAGAGGATATTGGTACAGCTAAACCATGGTTGGAAAGTATGGTTCTTTCTCGGAAGGATCCAAGTCCCTTTCAAGTGATAATCTTAGTAAGACGTGGGACGACAGCTCTCAGCCTATTTATTGATATTCAGAATTCTGCTAAAAAGCTAAACTTTACTATCATGAGTTATATCATGTTTAAAGATAAAACTGATGGAAGTGTTCTGGCTTCCAACAGTTTCGTCCCTACCTACACACCATTTCTATTTTTAACAAGTAAAGGCAAGAAAATCCTAGGGAAAGTTCAGCCCAACACAGTACCATACCCTGAAGTGTCTCAAGCCAAGATTGCTGATGCCAGAAGTCTAATGAAATGCCTGCTTTTGAAGGAACAAGACTGGTTAGAAGAAATATTTGCTGAGGTAATTTAACAAAACTATTCTTATTGAAATTTTCAATGTTCTTTTATATTAAATACTGTGCTTAGAATTATTTCTGCTTTCTTTCAATCTAATCACCATGAAATCTTTCGTTACCGGAAGAAGGGCACATAACATGCATACACAATTTTCAATATATTTTCTTGCAAACTTTGAATTTTATCAGCTAAGTTAACAGTTTTCAAACCTGATTCTATGCTCTTTATCCTGGTGTCATCGACATAAATATTATTTAAAAAGTTTCTTGGGAACATTGAACTTAAATCTTTACCAGCTGTTTACCGAAAATGCGTTTTTGATCTATGTGCCCTTCCGGCAATATCTTCAATTCTGCTTTGTTCTCCTGGTTATAGGGTCTAAATCAGGTCACCAGGTCAGGTCGGGTTCGAAGTCAAACACCAATCTGGCAAAGTATTATTTGGTGATTAGGATCATGTCCATTTTTTCCGCTTTCAGGATACAGATAAGTATACATAACAGTCGGGAGCTATACTACAAAGGTATTTGTTGCATAGGCTTGTGTGCAGCGTAACACACAATACAGTATTTACATGTTGGTGCGCGTAACCACGTGTTCGATTCATTGACAGTCTATTAAACCGAATGGTTCGGAATCCACTTTATCAGCAACTGAAGATCACGTCCTTAAAAGCTCAGTATTTTTTTTAAAGCGGCTCGTAACAATGTTCTCGCTAGTAGTGTCCAATAATTATTTTGATCTTTCCGCCTTGTCTTTATTTTCTTCTATATTAAGCCTACAGCAATTACTGGACATTTGATACGATGTCGTCCTAATTTTGAGCTCCTGTAGTTCCGAAACTACGCATGCCTCAACATTTCTTCAAACGAACTTTTTCTTGCTTTGATGTAAATAACTACCTCCCGAACTTTGTGTCATTCTATGTTGGCCCACTAATCCATTTCATTCTTAGACAACAACATACTTACGTTGCGAAGCCTGTCTATGTGGCACTCTTTCAACCATGAACATTGCTTAAATAGATGTATCAGGTACTACTTCGAGTGTGATTTATTAAGTCGACACCGCTTACGTCATTATGTGTCGAGTTATTGCATCATTTGTGACGATGCCGCCTTAACTTCGAACGCCTGTAGCTCCGAAACAATGCACAATTTTGAATTTCTTTAAAGGAATATTTTTACTGCTTTGATGTAATCACATATCGAAGTTAACAGCATTATTTCGGGAACATCATTATATACATTTCGGTGTGTGTGTTAATTTGAATGTATGAAAGAAAGAACAAGATTATGGATTTATTTCTAAATTCTATTGTAAAAGAATAAAATAAAGTCTTTACTTATATTCTCACTTCAATGTCAGGTTACATCAAGGAACGTTGTTTCTTTCTTTTTTGCCTTTCGTTTCAAGTAATCGGCTCATAGTTTCCTAAATGCCTTAAAAGTAAATGTCAATTTCATGTAATCGGCTGGCTAAACCTTTTAGAGTGGTGCTTGGGTCAACGAAAGGAAAAGAGGGAGGCAGGAGGCACGACAGATATCTCGTTCATATCCAGAAGTGTATAAGCGAAATCTTCGTGTATATTGGGTGGCCTACGTTGCCGATTTTGCTTTTCAAGAATTACATTCGCTCATTGCACAAAGTATTAACCTAAACTAATGTTTCAGGTTTATTATGAACCCGGTTATTTGGGTATTGTTTTAACAATTACTGGAATATTATGGAAAACAACCGAACAAAATATTTTCAACAATTACAGTTTATTGTTATTAGCAATAATTGAACATTTCTGAAATGAACGTTTCTATGTGATTTTTTTGTTAACTGAAATATAGGCCAGATTATTGTTTGTCTTTTGTATTACGTGCTCGTCTAACGTTTTTGCAAAATGATGTAGTGTGCTACGCTAGTTTCTTGCACAGGGTATATTCAAGGTTCCTTCAACGTTGTTCATATCATGTAGTTCAAGTTATTCATGTAATTTCCCAAGCCTTCTTTATATTCTGTTTGTTTGTAAACTAAGATGACCATATTTTTTCCAGTGATTCCGGGGAGAATCAGGATAACTTCTAACATTATTTGCGTAAGTTTTCATTTTTTTTCAGTGATTCCGGGAAGAATCGGAACTTACATCATTATTTGCATCAGCTTTCATACTAGTACTGCTGTTGCAGTACATTAAGTTAATTAATGGGGAACTTAACGTGTATTACATTTAAGTAGGTAGGACCTCTACATTATCAAGGATCAGAGAAGAAGTAGAGAATATAAAATAAGAATCCCCGCCAAAAAGTACATCTGGTAGCCCTAGATAGAAGTCGTTTTCGAATGTTTCTTTCTAAATGAAACAATAAATTGTTCGAAGCATATTTATTCTTCAAACAGGGAAGAAAAATAGCCGGGGAAAATGGCTTAATTCGGGTAAACTCCCCGAAAATCGGGGGTCACCATATTGTAGACAAACTGGGTACTGAATTTTGTTTGTATTCTCATCCTCAATGCTCTGTTGCTTGGATGGGCTTAAGATACTCTTGTGGTTGTTATATAACGAATTGACCTGAACTAGTCTTGCCTAATATTAAGCCAAGATGACTAATTCATATTAGGTAACTTGATCAAGCTATCCTATTTAACAAGGGCTGCCAGACGTCCTCTATTTCCCGGACATGTCCTTTTTAAACACAGTTCTTCTGTAGGTGAAGTTCCCTCTTGTTCCCCTTTTTTAGTTGGATGCTATAGCATATGCGTGCTAGAAGACATGGCACTATAAGTGTCTTCGTCATTTACAAAGTTGTTGTAATTCATGTTTTGTTGTCAGCGCTGCAACACGTTCAGACTAAGGGTATATGGTCAATAAAAATGTGCTTACAGTATAAACATGTCTGAACACTATAAACATTGTCGTTGTATTGCAACTTTCTCATTCAATTTAATAATATTTTTAACTTTTCTGATTGTTTTATGTTTAGTTAAGGTTGTTTAGATTAGGTTATATTATATGGGAATATATTACACTAAATTAGTTTGACTTTGTATAACCTAAGCTGGATTTGCTCCCTTTTGTTTACATGCCCACTTGCGTACTTAATATTACAAGAATGAGTATTATTTTAGTTTGCGTCGGGCGTTCTTCTTGAAAATAGAAAAGCCTTAACGAACAAGTAGGGAAAGTTTGGAAAAACGGGTAGGTTGGATAAAACGGGGAAGTGTGCCTCACAGATCGGACTGATGGTATCTTGTACGAGGTGTGAGCTGAAAAACTTAAGTGGATGTATCACAAAAGAAGTTTCTTCATTTGGAGTGGTGAATTCATGGATATTGTGCTTCCGTGTGAATTTTGTTTTAAAAAATAGGATTTTTCCAAGTTTTAATTTTTAAAAAATATAACTCGTTTGTGGATTTGTTAAACCAGGACTGCAAAATTTAAGCATCTTACCTTATTTTGCAGTTATTTAGGTGTAATATTATGGTAGTTCATTTGACCTTATGCAACTTGATCAGCTGAACCATCTTGAAATCTGAAAACTTAGCCAGTTAGACAAAATGGGGCTCGCTATTTGTGTCGTAGGTATTTTCTGAAACTATTAAAAATGTGTTTATGTAACGATAAAAATAGGCATTGATTTGGGAATGTTCAAAACTATTTTGCAATTTTTGTATAACTTGTCAAAACAGAAAGTAGATTTTCATCGATCTTTTACAGTGTTTTGTATATTGAAACCTTATCTTCACTGTTTCTTTCAGGCATCCTTTCGGGAAGAAGGGGGGGGGGGGAACTTTGCTCCCACCAGAGGTTTTCAACTACTCTCCCGAAATAATTAATCTCAACACTTATATTACTCATACATATACTGAAATACGTATATAATAGCACATTCTATAAACATTGTTCATGTTGTTATAAATTTAACTAAGGAATTACGACATATTGTTAAATAAAATTATCGTTATTTTATATTTTAGTGCATTGGAGTCAATATACATCATTCATAATTTTCGTGAGCCCCCCACTAGCCTCCCCGAATGAAATCTTTTGAAAGAAACACTGCTTATCTTCCTTTATTGTTACCATTGTTTTCATAGTTTCTGCACTCGCAAAAAGAGATGTTATGTAAATGATTTTCGATGTGTAGGTAAATTTTAGTATTGATTTAAATGACTTGTCCTGTTTTATCATACCAGTTGGACCAACCTTTCTTGAAAATACACTTTTAAAAAATAAATGAAATATTTAACTATATTTAGTAGAAGGATGAAAGTTTCATTGAATCAAAAGAGCATTCTGGCTAGTTACTTATTATACACACGACAGTAAAATTACACTCTTCCGTTTTGTTCAACTTTCCCCTATATACAGCTTAAATAGGAGAGAAAGCGTACACATGGTACAGAAAATCAGACGGAATATCTAAGCAATTTTATTTATTTTCAACAGAAACATGCAAGGGGAAAAACAGTTAATTATTATATTAAATTGTCTCCAATTTTTTGATAATTTCTGAATTAGTAATATTCAAGAAAATATTCTTATTAGAAACGGAATTTAAATGTGCAAAATTCTGTGCTCCCAGGATAATTTCCAACTGAATAAAGTAACCTGCAATATATTTATTTTTTCATAGAGTACATGAGTGCTTTGCCAAGTACATGTACCGTTTCTATTATAAACGTATTTGCGAATGTACGTTTGTTCATCTGAAACTATGGTAAACTTAAATTATTTGCCAACCGAGGCAGAGTTTTATGTTCACAACCGCTATGTGCCCTCTTTTTTCCAAGTCGAAATCTGACAGCCCTGTATTTAACCCAACATTAGTTACATTAATGAGAAACATTATCTCGAATACGAAAAACTAAGTTAAATGTACCAGGACAGAAGTTGATTATTAGGGTTATCATACGTACGTCTGTTGTACGGTCCAGTGATTTCGCCAGACCTCCTCTGTGGGTGGTGTCATCCCCAAATCCTCGAAAGCACTCCCTAACTTTAAAATGTTTACGGTAAAAAATTGTTAGAAGCCATGCAAAACTCCACTTACACCCTCCCAATAAAAAATATTGACTTTACATTTCCACAAACTGAAAATCATTTCGGAAGGATCGGACTGTCCCTGGTACGGACAGTCCGTATTTTAAAGGATTTGTGCGTGTCCATACCGTACTTTACAAAACATTAAGTATAATATGTCCGTGCATTTCAGTTAATCAGTTGTTGACTTTTACACCCATATATTTCCACAAGTACGTATCACATCATTTATAAACAACTTTCACGTTGTACCATAGGCGGATTTATGGGAGGCATTGCCCACCAGTCATTTCAGAATGACCATAAATATTTCATTCTAAACGATAGCTTATATAGTAATTGCCAAGCCCCAGGATCTCTCCTAAATCCGCCCATGCGTTGCACACAAATGGAAATTTTTGTTACAGAATTGAACCATGTTAAGTGATTGCAGAGGCACTATCACGCTAAAGTAGTCCTTACACATGTACCAAATAGGGTTGCCAACCAGCTGGAATTTCACCGGTAGAGCCGGAAATTTAGTCACCTTTCTCATTAAAATCAGTGACCGGTACAGATTTCTTACCGGCTCTACACATGACCAGTATTTTATTCCTGATAATCTCTACAGCTGAGAAGAGAGTCAGATCTGGAATTCGGACTCGCCAGTATTTTATTTTATTGATTTTTTAGGTACATGCTATGGCGCTACTTAATTTGCTTGTTTAACTTCGTATTGTGGTTTATTTATTAAATATTGGTTTCTCTATTGGAAAATAGGTCTATATCATAGAATTTCTCGTGTCCATTTGTGTTCTATTACAGTTGAGGCATACTGTCGTAGTTTCCAATCATTTATAGGGTGAGGGTGTGTTTCTGTATATTGTTCACCGGTTCTGCATTTCGATTACTTCTTTTTCCTACAGAAGAAGTTATCTTCTACTCCTTGGTGCCTTTTTTAGGGCAGTTTATATTACCCTCTGATTTATGCAGTGGAGGTACCTGTAATTTTATTTCCCATAGTTGGCAACCCTAGTACAAAATTTTACTTATTGTTGGTTTTACTATTACCGGCGTTGTATAGGGTGCGGCAGAAAGAGTAAGACTTAGCGGGAAAGACACATCGCAACAGCTAGCATGTTCTTTCTTGTTTTGTTTTGAGATTCAAAGCATAGATTTAATATATTACCACTAGATCGAGCATAGGCAGCACTGTAGCATCATAGACCTCATAAAAAATAGACTTAGCACACTTCCCCATTTCTAGCTGCGCAAAATCTAATGGTTTCTTTTTACGGGAGCACGTGATTTTGAATCCATCCGCTAGGTTGCTCTGGCATCGATCACATAATAGAATATACTTTTAATTTAAAAACACAACTGAAAAACGTATTATGTATGTGAAAGTAGCCACTGTAAACAATAATCCAATCAGCTTTGTTATGACCTAGTAATATTCTACTAACTCCAATATATTGGAACTTAATGACCAAAAGATCCTTAGCCTTGGAAATAGACAAGATATACTAATCTAAACAATTACCTATGATTAGTATTAAATGTGAATTTCATGTTGATGTTACAAATAATTGTTCGCAGTTTCATTCTATTTAATGAAATAACCTTTAAGTAAATTGTCCGTATTTTGTTCTCAACAATTATGGTAACCCTAGGACTATATCTTTTGTCGGAGCCGAAGCAGCTACAAGCATAGGATGTGAACACAAATGAAGCAGGTAATCTGCTTTCCAACAGCAGGCGCCGATCGGCCATGACCAGTGTTTAAATAGTTCTCTAAAAATTGGTTGCCACGGATGCCACCGAAAAAGTTTTGCTGTGGCCATTTGTAATCACTGGTGGTCTCATACTATATTATTTTTATTGACGTTAAACATAAATTGCACTCATGTTCCATAATAATGCACCATCATATTGAAATTAGCCAAGAACTAAGATAAATTACGATGCAAATAAAAATAAAAAACAATTCTTCGTTCTATACTTTTCTATTTTCTAGGTATGGTCTTCAAACAAAAACGTTGAAATTAGAACAATTTGGAGTAAAGAACTGATGGCCACACTTGATGGCCGTGGCACGCCAATTTCCATACTTTTGTAACACTAGTTCTAACCGTTAGTCAACAATGTTTGCATGCTATTTAACTGTCGAATACACAATGGAGAAGAACTAAAGTTTTGACGTCACATCCGTCATAGCAACGGTGGAGGCAAGTCTAAACAAACAGTAAGTTTGATAGCAGAAAGGTAGAAAATCAGTTTTGTGGAAGTAATGACTTAGTTTTTTTTCGAACTGCTGGTTATTTCGGTGACGAGCAGAAACTGATTGAAAGAGTAGAAAATGCTTTGGAGTCCAAACATGTACGTTTGCTCACATATAACCGAGATTTTATGCACATACGAGGCAAAATGCAAGAAAGGATATAGGAACAGTAATTATAGCCTAATAATTTGAGGTGAGTAGCTTACTTTTGTTCCGGTAATTTATGTTTTTATGGAACACATACAAAGGCACTATTAACTTTCGAAATCTTGATTTATGCTATATCTTGTATACTTTACCTACAATATCAATTTGCGCAGTTGTACATATGGTACAAGGGTTTCGTTTTAGCACTCGTATTTATCTTCTTGAGTGTGTGTGTGTGTCCTTAACTATAACTGAATTAACAACTTCAGTTTAAGCTTCTTAGACATATTATATTACCACTTTTTTTAAAATCAAGAACTCAGTAATCAACGAAGAATTATCCTCATAATCATATCAATGTATTCAAAATTGCGTTCAATGGCATTGCGAGAAATTTTTTTACTTACATAATTAATTCTCCCACTTCCTTTTCTAGTTGCAGTCCTTTTGAAACAGAAAAACAGCACGTATCTCTTTCATTGTAATAATGACAATCTGGCACCAAACCTTAACAAGTTGTTGAATATCGAACACTACAAACCTACTGCTAAACACACGTTTGTTTAGAGTGTAACGTGGCAACCTGGTGGATCTGACGTAAGACTTTAGTGGCAGGTTCGGTTCGGCGCTGGCAACCAGTGCTGACAATTTCACCAGAATGAAAATTTGTTTGGCGCAGTTTGTCGGCGCCGACTCTTCGTAAAACATGGATTTTGAGGCACTT
Source organism: Lepisma saccharinum (assembly GCA_022664845.1). NCBI lineage: Eukaryota > Metazoa > Arthropoda > Insecta > Zygentoma > Lepismatidae > Lepisma > Lepisma saccharinum. The sequence continues at coordinate 4,477 of JAGDQP010049108.1, read as the reverse complement.
ATCGCTGTTGTTTTGTAAATATCTCCGATACGGGATAAAAAGCACAAATTTCATCGCAACAGGATTGTAATTAAGAAGTGTTGGAAGGAAATTAGTGAAAAATTGAATGAGAAAGGTAAACAATAATATATATGTAGACTATATTTATTATAATCAGGACACAAAATTAAGTCACAAAATTCATGTTTATGCGATATTCTGTTAAATTTTTGACGTAATTGTGTATATTTTATACACAGAGACAACTTAGACTAGGGTGATTAGACGTCCAGGAAAGCCAAGATTGTCTCTGTTTTTTCTTTTTAACTTTCTTTCCGCGGTTTGTCACAATTGTCTTGGATTCTTTTCGAGTAGAAAATCATTTTCAAGTTCGAGTGTTTTCCTGGGTATTTATGAAAACCATAGGTATACATTTGGACCCGACCTCGCTCAACCTGGAAGTCGCGACTGGACCTCGACCTCGACCTCGCGATGCTACTTCAACCTCGACCTCACTCAACCAGAGGCGTTAAACCTCGCGAGGACGTTTTGAGGTCGAGGTTTAAATTTGATCGCGAGGCTGAGGTCAAAGTCCAATCGCAAGGTCGAGGTCCCGTCGCGAGGTTGAGGTCAAAGTCCGATCGCAAGATCGAGGTCCCGTCGCGAGGTTGAGCTTGAAGTCCCGTCGCGAAGTTGAAGCCCGATCGCGACGTCGAGGTTGAAGTCTCGTCGCGAAGTCGAAGCCCGATTGCAACGTCGAGGTTGAGTGAGGTCGAGGTTGAAGTCCCGTCGCGAGGTCGAGGTTGAGTGAGGTCGAAATCTGATCGCGAGGTCTAGGTTAAGTGAGATAGAGGTTGAAGACCCGTTGCGAGGTCGTGTCCAAATGTATACCTATGCACGCAACCTCGACCTCGCGGTGGAACTTCGACGTCGACCTCTCTCAACCTCGTCCTCGTGATGGAACCTCGACATTACTCAACCACGACCTCGCCATCGGACTTGAACCTCGGCCTCGCGATCAAACTTCAACCTCGACCTCACATTTTGAGGTCGATTTCAAATGAGGTTGAGGTTGGACCTCGCGAGCTTTAACACTTCTGATGCAATATCACTATTATGGGAACAACTTGAAGAAACCCATCTTTATCTGAAACAAAAGGAAGCGGAGGTTAATGAAAATCTTCGATCAAATTACTATTCTGAATAAAAGGTTGGAATTCAAGAATGAAGAGGGGAAAGACAAACTTTGTCATATAAGTTAATTTCTTGATTGAATGCGATCATCCCGAACAGTATTCTGAATTATACAAAATTTGTAGGTACTTTTTTCCAATTCCATCTAACAATGTAAACGTTGAGAACCCTACATGAACATTCAATGGACAGAAGAAAGAAACAGAATGGAAAAGAAACAATATTTTACGTACCACATAATTATAATCTTTGGTGTGCGGAGCTTTATCACTGAGTGTCAAAGTATAGAGAACTTATCAAGAAATATGGGAGCTGTAACCAATTTGAGCAGAGATTAGATTTTTCACATACGTCGCCTGCTTGATGTAAAAGTACGCTAGACCCCAATACTGCATATACGTTGTCTGCCTGATGTAAATAGAACTGTATAATTAATAATGAATTGTCACCAACCGCAGTATTTTTGCATTGGAATCCCTCCCGCCGAATAGGGCTGTCATATTTCGACATGGAAAAAAGAGAACACATAGCGATTATGAACATAAAACTGTTCCTCAACTGACTGAAAAGTTTACCTCAGTTCAGTGTTGTCAAGTTCCCGTTGCAATGTTTCCCTCAAAATACTGAAAAAATTTCCGATTTTTGTAAAAATTTCCACAAGTTTTCCTTAAAAATTATTTTAAAAGAATGTTCCAAAAAGATGCAGCAAAATTTCCCTAAATTTTTCCCTTTCACCTTTATGACTCAGATTTTTCCGTTTCCCGGGATATTTCCCTCCACCCGACAACACTGCCTCAGTTGCTAGTTGAATAAACATACCTTTGCGAGTACGTGTTCTTAACAATAACGTACGTAAATATAATGAAAAATGTACATGTACTTAGCATAGCAACCTTGTACTCTATAAAAATATGTTTCAGGTTATTTTATTCAATTGGACCTCATTTCTGCTGTATACCTATATCGTTAAGCTGTGATAAGAGAAGTTTGTAAAATAGAGTGACCATTTACTCTCGGTTTTCGGGGAGTTTCCCCGGATTAAGGCATTTATTGGCGGTTATTTTTCTCCTCGGTTTCAAGAATAAACATCTTTCCAAAAAAAAAAAAAAAAAAGTTTCATTTAGAAAGAAATATTCGAAAACGATCTTTGTCTAGGGTTACCAGATGTAATATTTTCATTGGTCCCAATTTTGTATTCTCTACTTATTCGCTAAATCCTTGAAATGTACTTTTTTCTTATTTCTCTTTCCTAAAAAATCATATTAGGAATTTTGCTTGACTTAACCGCATGTCATTGCTGAAGTCCAATTTCAAGGAGTAGGCCTATAGATAAGTATTAAGAATAGAGTTATCTCTCATATAGTGATGGGGGAAGATAGCCAAATTTAAAGTTTACAACAAGGAAGAAATGGAATTATCCCGGAATCACCGGAAAAAATATGGTCTCCTTATTATAAGAAGAACACCCGATGAAAACTAAAGTAAACCCCCGTTTTGTAAAGTATCCCAGTGAACAGAAAGGAGCAAATCCAGTTTAGGGTACCGGTACACAGAGTCTAATTAGTCTAACTTAACCTATTCCAATATAAGATAACATAACTAATCCAGTCTAACTTAACATAATCAGAAAGGAAAAGCGAGAAACTTATTGAATTAAATGAGAAAGTATCTTTCATCTTAACACTAAATTTAAAATAGAGTTAAGGTATCTCAGTACTGTAGGCACAATTTTCTTTCAATGGAATCAGAGAATATCTCACTATACACTTTGCAAAAATAGTTTATTGTCCTTGCCTTGCAGTTTACTGTAAGCACATTTTTATTGAAAATATATATTATCTTAGTCTGAAGATTCGTTAAGTGTTGCCAAAAATCGTCAATTACAACCTCAATTAGGCCTACACCAGTTGCTTTCTTCCTCATTTTCAATACGGAAGTGTAAAGAAAAATAACAGAAATCTTCATCAGAGATGCCAGAAATTTTCCCTTCAAAATCAAGGCAGGTTTTGTCTGCTTGAACCTGCCTCCTTACATTTTATTTTTATCTGACTGCGTTGGTCCGCGCCGGCTATCGGAAAGAAGATGCTTTCTTTATATTTGCACTCTATGATCGCCGTTCTCGTTTAGAGTGGAGTTCCATTTTGGTTAAATTTTAGTCCACTATGAGCTGGAACAATGAATTTGTTCGTGTGATCGGTTCAAAATGAATTGTGATGTGCAGGCTGTATACTCGAGCCTGTATTTTCATGACAGTAATTAAATATGCCTTCCTGCATACTACACCACAGCATAAGAAAATAACATTTAAAATTTTTCTGATACTGTATATAGGCCTATTCCTTAAATTAAAAAGTACTTGTGTTTCTCTAGTATATTTAATTTATTTTATTGTCATCCATTAAATGCAATGTTATGCAGGTTCAGGTATGATCTGTATGATGTATTTGTTAAGTCTGCGTCTGTGCGCAAACACGTGAAAGCCAGCAATAGCATATGCACGAAAAGATATGGTAGTGCACCGCAAATCGGTATTCAGAACTATCATAAACACTCAGTAAGGAAACGTTATAACCAGTGAGAAATCGGATAAACTTTAGGCACTCCGCGATTAGTTTAATCAACGACCATATGTGAGGATATATTACTACATTAGAATAGTTCTAAGGTTATCTAAATGTTAATTACTTACCCTAATTTGCTTTTAATTTGGCCTAATGTTAGGTTAGATCATTAGTGTAAAGTTAAAGATTAGGTCAGGGGTATGTGGGGTAGTATCCAAAGTCAATTCGGAAAATCTTTATTTTCTAATCTTGGTGTGCAATGTAGCAATTAAAGAGTTCAATTATTATTTCACAGCATTGTATACACTAGCACAACGTTGTATATACTAAACATAGAACGATATATAAAACCAGATCACGAATAATGATCAAATGTAACATACTACGAATATTTATTTACCTGAAGAAGCATTGCAGTTTTGGACCTTTGCCGTGATTGGCATGACGATATAATTTTTTAAAAGCAAACTTAATTCGAGACACTGTAGAAAATATTAACTATGATTTAGAAATTCTAATAAAATATAAGGTCATGACTAATTTACTAAGGGGTACTATGGAAACGTGTATACGTCATAACAAACCAATGGATATTCCACAGGGATGCCCTTAGCAAAAATAATTGAAGCCTGACGTCACAGCTTGTTCCACCATCTTGGTCACCGTAGTTTGTAATTATAATTGGCTCAAATTTCCCCAATAGGAAACAAGATGAAGATGAAGAAGATGCAAGAATTTTTTTT
>JAGDQP010049107.1:0-14583 GCA_022664845.1 Lepisma saccharinum | reverse complement strand
TATTAAAGACAACTTTGTATTTATGCAGGATAATGATCCAAAGCATAGAGCACATAATATACGATTAAGGATTCTTTATAACACACCAAGGTACATGGAAACGCCACCTCAGTCTCCAGACATAAACCCAATTGAATTTTTGTGGGTATATCCAAAAAGAAGAGTGCGGGCAAGACAAATTTCAATTAAACAAGATTTGAAAAATGCGTTAACAGAAGAATGAAGGCAATATTCCGTCATCATTGACTTCCAAGTTAGTGCAGTCAATGCCTTATCAATTTCGTTTCATCCAAAAATGCAAAGGATACCCTACAAAGTATTAAACCACAGAACCGAGGGCACAAATAGTGATAATCTGGACTGTATCAATACTTTTTGTTCTTGTATATTTGGCTTATTTGTCTTTAGAATCCATTTTTTACGATTTTATTTTTTCCAAAAGAGGGCATTATTATTATTGTTATTTTTTTTTCATAATAAAATTGATAGATGAACAGTCCTTTTATTTGGCCAAGCTGTAGTTTTTGTTACAATTTTTAAGTGTATCAATAGTTTTTTCGCTAACTGTAAATTACAAAATACAATGTTAAGTATTTATTGGAGGAAAATAACATTACAGGCACCCACGAATTAGTTTAGAACTCACAATGCTGATAAGTACAAGAGATAAAACTAAAGGAAGATTGAACGGAATAATAGCCATCTACAATACACTGAATGTAACCTAATTTACCTTAATAGCTCTCAGGAAGGTTATTGGCATATTTTAATTATCAGAATGTTGAATAATACCACTATACATTTGTGTACATACAGCTTGCAAGAGTACATAGACTCCCTTTTTATATCTACATAATTAAAGATTGATAATATCAGTGTGTATATTTTTAACGTGAATATTTGTATTTAATTATTATACCTGCATTCGCCATTATACGAATGATTAAGTAATGTTATTATGCTTATACACACACATCCATTGTATATAATAACTGATTTCTCGCCAGTTGGAGTGGGGTCCAGAGGTTTTTCTCCTCCTCACCCCCCCCCCCTGCGGGGTGTCAAATCGAAAAACTAAAGTAGCCGTTGCTAATGAATTGATAATGATACTTTTTCCTTGGAAGTAGGCAACCCAGCAAACTACTTTGTAGTATGGGTTCCTCAGCCTATCAGGATATATATAAAATCATGATCCATTAACTGATTTTACATGTCACTCCTTCAAAACACCACCCATAGTATTTCATCCAAATTGTAAGTGCTATGTGTACAAAGTTTGGTTTGAATTGCCCCAGACGTTCCAAAGGAACATGCATACATACAAACACATATGCATACATACAGCCTGACCTCGAAATAGCCGACGGTTTACAGCGCTCGCTTTCTGTGCGTGTGGTCACAGGTTCAAATCCCGCCGTTGTTCCTTGAACGCAGTGGTTCGGAGCCCATTTTACCAAACACTGTAGGTCCTGTCCTTAAATGCTCACTAGCTCGTTTAGGATGTTAATAACAATTCACATACAAACACATTTATGTATATAGACTGACTAATACAATTCTGGTTAAGAACAAAATTGAATTCGTAAAAGAAATAGTTGAAACCAAGGAAGCTAAAGATACAAGGTAGGTGCCACGCGCATAATGTCGTCTGGAGCCTCGCTCGTATGACGTCAGTCGCAGTCAAGAGGATAGGATAACACATACGAACACAAGCTGCACCCATGCGTTTAACACACAAAAGGGACATAAGCTAATTGGCAAAATGATTTGCAATTAGATTTTGTTGTGTCTGGTGTGTCATTAGTTCCAAACTGATATTTAATAAACACGGTGGACATGTTATCGCACTAAGGCGTCTGAACAAAGTGCAGGGACTTTGGAGAGGATAACACAAAACTCTTCTGAAATAATCAAAGCACTTTTTCGATAGTGCACGTACTATAACAGCTTTAGCAATATTGTCATTTTCCCAGGTCTTACATGCGATATTAAAAAGCATTTCATGTTGGCTTTTCGAAAACTTTTTGTTAAATTTTTCACCAACCTTTTTAAATTTTGATAATTCTTTTTCCAGATAAGATATTTTGTTTTCTAAAGCTAGAACTTTTCCTCTGCATCTGAAAAGTTACGTTTTTAATAAATAATTCTCCGACAACAATCCTTCAAATTGACCATCACTTACAATAATTGGATCATTGCTTGTACCAGCAGAATCGGTTACATTTATAACCAAACTTTGAGGTTTTAAAATATTTGACACAGGTTCCTATGGGGGAAAAATTTAATTTTGCCGTCCTTTCCACTGCTCTTTTGCCGCCCTTTCCATCGTTCTTTTTTTAAGGCAAATAACACGACCGGCCGACCCGACGGCCACAACATTGTCTCGCATCACGTAGTGTACTTTTGTTATCTCTGGAGCATATCGTGGCATCGCTCACGCCTAACTTCAGTAAGGCAATAGACCTGCCTATCTGACTTCATAGTTATGAATTTTGAAGATGAAGGGAGATCGTATGGAGTAACATAAAAATGTCTTAGTGCGCCAGTATTGAAATTTTGAACATGTTTAGGTCAATTACAATTTAAACGGCAATTTTACTTCCTCATTTACACTGCAAAAAATAGTTGTGTTAATTCAACACAATGCGGTGTCCCAGCGTGACTACCACTTTTGTGTGTTAAATCAACACAACACACGGTGTTGATTTCGGTACTGTGAAAAAATAAATTACGGCGGAAGTGAGATTTGAACATGGGTTGCTCAGTTAGAAGTCGAGCGTCTTACCGACTTAGCTAAATCGTCAGACAAAAAATGCACTAGATGCAAACGATATTTATTGAACAACATTTGAATTAAACGACTACACTATAGATTTAAACAGTGTATGGGTTCAAATATATGTTGCTGAATCCCCCAAACTAACTAAGTTACTTGCACGACTTATCCCATTGTTTAATCACTTCCTATTTGTCAACTGAGAACCAGAATTCCCATTCATTGAGAATATTCTATTTCTATAAAAAAAAAAAACCAAGCAAGATGTCGACAGCCAAACACTTGAGCGGCATTACTGCTTATTGTAACAACATGTCATATGCTGCGCTTGCTTTCATAGAAATGGAACATATCTCAATAAATGGGATTGTGATACCTAATTGACCAATGGAAAAGTGATTAACTCGTGGCATAAGTCGTTAGAGTAACTTTGTGTGTGTTTGGCGTTCAGCAACATTTTTTTTTATCCTCTAGGCTGTTTCAATCTAGTGCTTTTTCCACCTGATGATTTGGCGAAGTCGGTAAGACACTCGACTTCTAACTGAGCAACCCATGTTCAAATCTAGCTGCGGCCGTAACTTTTTTTTCTCATAGTACCGAAATCAACACCGCGTGTTGTGTTGATTTAACACACAAAAGTGGTAGTCACGCTGGGACACCGCATTGTGTTGAATTAACACAGCTATTTTTTACTGTGTAGGAAGTTTTATTTTTAATCTTTAGCTGTTTGTCGCCCGGGGCGCTTGCCCCCTTAGATCTGCCACTGGGGTTAACCGAGCAATTCAGCTTTCAAATCGCGAATGTAATCTGATTCATTCAAATGTTCAGAACAAATATATGAACTGTCCGGATTGAAAGTGTCGTCCTCCTACACAAAGACACCCAACTGCTACGAAGAGATTTTTTTTTCTTTCAGAAACCTATGGTATGTTATCATTTCATCACGTACCCTACCTTTGTTTTTACAAGCAGCAAGAGCAGTGATTCCGCCAGACCCACCCCTGTGGGTGTGTATACCCCCAATGTCTCAACAACACCCTCCAACTTTAATTTTTTTGTGGGAAAATCGACAGAAAAAAATAGATACAAAACTTCACTTACACCCTCCCAATATTAACTTTATCCCCCCTCACTGAAAATCCTGGCGGAAACCCTGAGTAAGAGCACACGCTGATGGCATGTTGTAAATGTAATTTCAGAAATACAAAATACACTAAATCTAACACAAACACACACGAAACGATAAAACAAAACCACGCTCTGATATATCACACAACACGCATTCGCAAGCCCGCGCTCCGTATTTTAATTCTCGAACGCCTCGAGTCTTGTCGGCTAATGACGTCACTTGCTACTGCGCATATCCCAGTGGCACCTACCTTGTTTCTTTAGCTTCCTTGGTTGAAACAATACATGTTACTTGTTTTATTCAGTTGAACGGGACGAGACGACCGGAGAATGGAGGAGACTTCATAATGAAGAATTCCACACACTGTACGATTCACTCGACATTATAAGAATAATGGAATCATGACGTGTAAGATGAGCAGGACACGTAGCCCGGATGGGGAAAAACGAAGATTATATTCCATGGTGGTTGGTAAGCCGGAGAGACAGAGGCCGTTGGGAAGCCCAAGACGTCGTTGGAGTTAAATATTAGAAGAGATCTTCGAGGGGGCTTATGATGAAATCTGGTTTTATCTTGCCCAGGATAGAATGAATGGTGAAAGTTTCTTACTACGGCAATGAACTTCAGAGTTCCGTAACCCACACAGTCAGCAGGAAAGTGAGAAAAGGAATACACTAAAAAAAAATGCAAACTATTAAAAGGATATATTTAACCCTTAATAAATTATTAACTAATTTGCCTTTTTCATAAACATGCTTGGATTGATTAATGGCGAATTTTTAAATTAACTGTTTTCCTTCGTTTTCATGAAAACTGTGTTAAAGGGAACACTGCCATTTTCTTTTCCATTGAGCTGTTCATTCACATCTCAGCCGTTGCATCTCATTCTAAGCAGATCTCTGATCTGAGTAATGACAGTTCTGGTCGAGTAACACCCTTGAAACGGGATAATAAAAGTTATAATTAGGCAGGCTGGATTTACCACTAGTCCCGGGCCCAGAGGCGCAACTTTCACAGGGGCGCACTTTACAAGAAAAAATTAAAGTCAAGACGAAAAAATATTTAACAAAAAACATTAAGGACCATGTAGGGGGAGCGCAAACCAGCATCACCTTTGACCCGGGTGACCCCTCGTAAACAACTGACTTCTGGTAATTTAAAGTGGGGTTTAGTAAAAGAAACATTACTGCTTCGTACTTACTTACGCTATGGCTTACGGAACTCGCAAGTTCATCGCCGCAGTAACTCGCAAGTTCATCGCCGCAGTAACAAACATTCGTCATAGGTTCTATCCTGAGCAAGTTCTAGCCAGTTTTCATCACAAACACGTACTTCTCGAAGATCACTTCTAATATTATCCTACCAACGTTGTTTCGGTCTTCCCAACGGTCTCTTTCCCTTCGACTTACGAACCACGATGGTTTCTCCCCCATCCGAGGAGGTTTGTGTGTCTTGTGCCCAATGTTGATAAATTTAACATCGACATTTCTAACTGCGGAGGCCAGTCATACCACAATGCTTCAAATGTCTGGCGTGTATAGCGACGTTCGGGCTCGTATCAAGCCACTAGATTCTCTAGTGGAGTATGTACCATGTGAAGCGTTTTCTCTACATTTAGTAGGATCTTGCGCGGCCAAATCGTGTACAGAGGCTATACGTTTTTTTTAGGTTGCTGCAAGAGCTGTATAATTTTTTTACTGCCTCGACACGTAGATGGGTACTTCTCAAAAAAAATGTACTTTATATCTACAGAGTCTCTATCCAAGACCCGACGGTCTTCTTGCCGCGATGCCTGTCGAGGGCTGAAAGAAAACAGGCGTGGAATTATTTAAACTATCAGTGATATTGTAAATGACAATGACGAAAAAACTTCAACCAGGAATGAATCCAGTGTTTTAAATGGAAGTTGAATTCATTTGAAACTACATTCATGGCAACAGTATGGAGTACCATACTAGATAGGTTTAATGCTGTCATCGTCAAATTACAGTATGAAACCACTACATTAGAAAAGATTATAATTTACTATGTTTTCGGAGTAAGAAGAAAGCTATTAATGATTTAGAAAATGTGGCAAGAAACAAAATGTAAGAAAAATGACAGAGCAGACAGTCAACGGAAAAGAAAAAAATCTTCAAACTTTGGTGAATCTAGCAATGAACTTTTATTCACAGGGTCTGAGAACTTCCGTGTGAACATTTTCAATATGATATTAGATTCCCTACATTCAGAGCTGAGGAGTCGTGGTGAAAAATATATCCAACTTCATGATAGACTGGAATTTCTAGAGCATATAAAAGGACTGGAAGCTTCTAAAATTACCATGCACGCGAGGGAGTTACTGAGTGTGTGTATCCCGAGGGTCTAGAGTCTGCATTGATAGAAGAATGTTTAAATTTAAAGCCTTTTTTAATGCAAAATTCTCAAAAGGATAAAAAAAATAGCATAGCTTGACTCATATAAGCAAGATTTTGATGTGGTTGATGTTTATACAAACTGCATGGGAGAGAGATATCCTTTTCGATACTTGTCTTGTAAAGAATTATTTACGATCCTCAACTGGCGCTAATCACCATTGAGGAAAGGCTGACCCAAGACACTGAGTATGGTATTATGATAGATACCTTCGCATAAAGGAAAGCAAGGAGGAAGACGCTTTAAAATTATCTTGAAAGTAAATAAAATTTTGTTTTATTGTCTATAATTACTTATTTTATTTATGTATCATTAATGCACAACTTTTTTATTCACTTTAAAGTGTTTTTGTGTGATAAAAATAATCTGTATTACCTTCTTGTTCAGTGTAATTAACACGTCCTCCACACGTAGACTACTGTAATTTAATTAAAATTGCTCATTGTAAGACTATGTATAACATTTTTTTCTATTATTAATAATATTATTGAATTGAATTTTGTAAATAACCACATTAGTAGAGTTAAATAATTATTATCTCGTTGTTGTTATTATTAAATGTCGAAAGGACGGAGGAGAATAATTTGCCATAAGGGAAGGGAGAAATGACGGGAGGGGGTGGATGTCATGGACCTACGGCGCTAAGATGCATATCTGGTTCTGCAGTTAAAATCTCTAATATATAATACATACAGCCACGATTCTGTTAGTCGTTTCAAGAACGTTGTAGTAATGGCAGAAGTAGAAGCAAAGTGGGTTAGAGTCAGCTAAACCGCTCCCCTTCATTGATATTACACTAAATTCATGACGTCGCATAAAAACATTATTACCAATGCCGGTTCGACTATCTCTCTCTAGGATGTTGGTACTACCACACCTGGACTATGGGGATGTAGTTTACTCTGACCTTACGAATGAGCTAGCCAGACGACTGCAACATGTCCAAAATGCTTGCGTTCGTTTTATCTTTGACCTAAGATACTTTGATCATCTTTCGCCTAGCTTTAATAAATTAGGATGGCTCCGTTTACATGATCGCCGCAAGTCCCACAAACTTATGCTCCTATACAAAGTGCTTAAAAACAAAGATCCTGTCTATCTTTTCTCACGCTTCCAGCAATTATGCGATTTTCATTAATTAAACACAAGATTTTGCAAAACTACCCGTCTTTCAATTCCGCGGCATAAATCAAACTTTTTTGCTAAATCTTTCACAGTCTCCTCTTGTAATCTTTGGAACAGTCTTCCTCACTCGATCAGGAACATGGATTCACTGGCAATGTACCGTAAAAGTGTTGAGACACTGTTTAATAATTAGGTGTCTCACCAGGCAACGAATTGAACAAGGTTTGATTCAGGATTTTATATACAACATTAAAACTACCTCTTTTTCTCCCCTCCTATTACTATTATATTACAATGATATTATGAAGTAGAGAACTGCGATATATATAGAGGTGTGTGTGTGTGTGTGTATTTGTGTTCTAGTTGTGATGTACTAGGTTTATTGCTTCTGCTATGTCTTATGATTATATTATTTGTACTAAAAAAAGAGCGTTTGCTATGTATATTTATGCTTGAGTGGAAGAAAAGGTTTTGTGACCTTAACACCGCCATATTAAATAAGACGAAATAAATAAATAAATTCAGATAAGTAGGTATAATGAGGTTCAAATGTCAAAAATAACGGAAAATACGTGAACTACAACTCAATTATCCAGCCTCCTCCATTCAGAACCAATGAATACTTCTGTATGAGCATTGTTGAAGAGGAAATTAGGGCAAATACCACTCGAGCCCCCATGTGCTACGCCTAAACAATTACATAATGGCTAAGCTCTAACTCTAAATAAATAAATATATATATATATTTGAATTTCGTTGATAGTCTAAAAATGTTAGCAAAATGTCCCTTTGCTTCTTCTTGTAAAAATGTGGCTAAATTTCTTTCCATGTAGGGAAATTTCTTTCCATGTAGGGAAATTTCTCAGTAGTTAACAACACTGATTTTCACTTTCTATATTCTTAATACAGAGACATTAGAATTACTTGAATAGACGTATTTAAATTTCGTGACTGAAAACGTTAAAAAATCGTGAGTATAAGGTAAAATTTCTTCAGTACAAGGGTCAATTTATTGAGTATCTAAAAATGATAAATAATTATTTCCAATGGTGTTTTAAAACTTTAAACATATTCCATAAATACCACCTAACGCACACAATAAATGCCCTTGTTATCATGTAATTCGTATTTCCCCCACTAGATGGCAAGCAATGTTCGCAAATTTGCTGTCATCTATGGAGGGTTCACTGTACTACATTCTAACATTCTCGGTGCTACGTGAGTCCGATTATAGATTTTTGAAGATCGATTATATTTTCCCGATTGTTTAGGCACTATTTTCTTGAATGAATGAATACAAATTGTATAATATCTTGAGCAGAACTCAGAATTCGAGGATCGAGGCATGATATCAAAATTTCGCGAGTATTTCGTTAGTTAAAAAGCACATTTTCACAAAATGTTAACTACCAACTGTCTACTCCATGTGATTTCTTGAGTGTTTAAAATTTTCGCGAATTCGCGAGTCGCGAAATTCTACTGTCACTATTAATCAGTATAAAATCCCTTTCGGAATAAAGGGAAAAGTGACGCAAGAATTCTACTCACAAAAGAAGTGATATCCATTTTGCGAGTGATTTTCTTTGTGTCACTATGGTGGAATTGTTTCCTCTGTAATAAAATTAAGAGACTTAGTATCCTCCCTTCCACCATAGTGACACAAAGAAAATCACTCGCAAAATGGATATCACTTCTTTTGTGAGTAGAATTCTTGCGTCACTCTTCCCTTTACCCCGAAAGGGATTTTATACTGATATAACATATTTTGTAAGGCTGTCTGTTAAAAGTAAAAGTGCATAGTCTTCATACAAAAAATCGATTTTGGACCGTAGAAGGCTCCGTATCTCGAAAACGGTAAATCCTATAAAAAAAAATTAACTTCGATTTACCCCAACTTATTGGGCCCGCAATTGACTCCCCTCTTCCACGAGGTACCACCCATTTAGAGCTAAGAACCAAAAGACAGACTGAATGACAGACACACTTTTCTATCGTTTGTGAAAATTCTGTGATTCGGCTAAAAAAAAAAAATCATAACTTTTGAACCCCTTCACCGATTTTGTCGTGCGATACACCGTTTGAAAGGTATTGAAGCGTAGATTAAGATTCCGCAAGTTTCGGCTGCGTGTAAGGTGTGGGGTTAGTATTATCATTAGAAATGTGAAATTTTGATATATTTCTTCGCACCGCCCTAGGGGGTCCCAGCGAGGTCCTACTGACCCATTTTTTTCTGTGTCTTAGTATGGCAAAGAGCTCTCAAATGCAAGTTCAAGCATCAAAATCGGACTTTTAGTTCGCTAGATCCGAAATTAGCTGTATATAATGTGAGTACCGCTAACAGACTCATTTGTCAACGTCACTCGAAGGACTACCGTTCTCATGATACTATTAGGACTGTATTGGGAGTGGAAATAACGTCACGTTATCACACTTCCAGCTATGAAACATGTTGTTAATTACCGGATGATAATTGATAAAGGCCCTTTCGAAAGCGTTTCTTGTAGTTCGTACTGTAAGGCGTTGGATCACTTGACGTGAGATGCGGGTTCGATTCCTGTTCGGGTGTTTTTCAAAGGTTCAGTAATGTTTCGTTTGCTTTACCCACATTTTATATATGCTTCACGGACATTTAATGTGGAGTGAGCGAAGACGGGTTAGTGAGCAGGTTAGACTTTCATTCTATTACCACAAAGACCTAACATCTGAAGTAAATTTCTTTAAAAAATTTAACGCAACAAAATTTATCACATTCGCTCACTCTGTGTCCTCTCCAAATCCCTGTGTTGACATCATTTTCTGGTCCGGGTAATTTAGTCTCCCGATACGGACGTCCATTAAGAAAAGTTCTCTATGTTTATCAACCGAATGCATCGAACACGAGAGAAAGGCCTCATCGTCAGTGAATGAGCTCATCCGCCGCAAAATGTCCCTTTATCTCGTAGCTGCGTGCATACTAAACTGAAAGAACGGAATTCCGCTCAAATCGAGCGGAATATGTCATCTTTCGAGAGCGGAAAGAGAGATCGCTCTTTTACAGTGGATTTTCATAAGTGTAAAGATGAGACGTTTCCACTCGAAAAAAGATTAGATCTATGGTAACTTATTTCAATAGGAACGTAGGCATAAACTTGGCTAGTAGCCATGATGCATTGTGAACCACTCTAAAAAGATGAAAAATCCCTCTTTCAAGATTGAAGAATAATTTACATCCATAAAACATCGGAATTCTATTTAGAATGATCACTTTTTTTCTATCCAAAGAAAGAGCGTATCGTTGAAAAACACCCTTTCCAATTGAAAATTCCGCTCTAAGAATATAAATATTCTGCTCTTCTACATTTAATGTGTACAAGTCACTAACAAGCTGGGATTAGTCGTGTAGTTGTAGAAAAGGAATATTAACAATTCGTTCAAATAGTAACAATTTAATAAGTATACAATTTAATGCGATAGATTTACCATTGAACCGAGAACAAATTTGAAGCCAAAACGTCTCCTACGTGATACGAACAATAGCATCCCAGAATGCAACATACTCAAAATCCGAAAAATTCCGATCATGGCAACACATTTATTTCTACAATTTTCAAAATGGCGGTTTACAAGAAGTCTTTTTATTACGGTCAATCTATACATTGTACCTTGCAAAAAGTCGGGTAGTTATAATTTCTGGATATATTTTGTATTTTGGGACCGTTACTAAAATCTAAGTTTCGACCTTGGCGTGCCGTCATATTGAAACAACTTAGAAAATTTCGACCTATTCTCGGTTTTCACGTGATACGTTGGGCTTTATGACAGAAGTAGCGATTTCCAATATTAAAGAAGAGTTAATTTGCTACAATTTGAGCGCAGACTGGATTTCCTCAGTCCAATAGTTTCCAAGATAAAGCTCTTCAAGTTTCGGTAGTTTAAAAAACACACACACACACACACAATAGAAATAAGCAGTGCCATAAAGGTTATTACTTTCTAAAACAAAAATGTTATAATAATGAAAAATCTTGAAATCATATGAAAACATAGTAACAGAAATATTTACAATTTTTGTGGCTTACAATCTCTTCAGCTTTCACGCCTACTGTCACATCCTCAAGTTGTTCAGTTTCTGAAATATCATTTGCTGTCTCCCGATCTAAATGCTCAACTTACTGATAGTGTTCCTGTCTTCGGTCGATAATGACTTCAGGCAAATTTGTGCACAACTACCCGACGCAAAATCTGTATATCGATGAGTCCTGATTTTCTGCATCCACACACACTGCTGCATCCTTTACTGCAAACCTACAAAAAGGTTTGCTGTGTCCAAGAATGTGCTTTGTTCCAAATTGTTCTGGATATCACACCTTACGTCTATTTGACCATTTACGAACATTACGTATACGCTTTACATACAACAATATTATGTACAGTACTTACTGACGAGATCAGTACGCGAACTAAAAATGGCAATAAATATACGAACTTCCAATAAAGTACTTGGTAAAAGAATTTTAGAATTTGACTGCTGTGTCATGAGTTCTAAAGTCTGTCGTTTTTTGCAACAACAGTGTCAGTTGTGCGCAAGTAATTAAGTCCTACAGATTACACTGCTACAAGTGACACCTGTTGCCTACACGGGAACATAATTTTCGTCACATAAACAAGCTCGTAATAGCAGATGTAATAGGAAACAGCAATTTATGTAATAGAAACAGGAACATTTCAATGTTAATTTCTGAACATTCTCCAATCGCTACAAACTCTCCCCTCCCACAGACTTCCATGCACACAAGTGCCGAAAACACTAATTTCCCGATATTTACCGGAAATGATTATCGTCCATCTTAAGTAGCTCTACAACACAAAAGATAATTGAGGTCAGCTCCTACCCCTGCTCCAGAAATCGCAAAATACTGTCGTCTCCCACACACCCCTATCCCAATTTCAAGTGCCGAAAAAGGCACCTTGGCGATGTTTGGTGGAGAAAAGAAATATATCATATTACTCAGGACGAAGAGAACGTTCATTTCCTATATTTTTCAGTGGTCGCGTTTTAGACAGGGCCGGATTTATGCATAGGCCCCCGCCGGGCCTAAGGGCGCATTTTACAAGGAAAATTTAGAATTTGCTATTTAAACCCCGAGACGAAAGTAATATTTAGGGGAAGAAACATTAAGAGAAAGCGCCAAGCACAGTCACTTTTGAACTTCCTGAACGCCTCGTAAATAACTGACTTCAGGTAATTTAAAGTTATGTTAATTTACATTATAAATACTACAACAAAGATTAGAGTTTATATTAGCAACATTATTTATTCCTATTTTTGTCTTTGTACACACCAACAATCATTACTACACTCTTTGCCGTTAATACCGTAATTTTGAGTTTCTAATACAGCTTATAGATAGGGAAACTATATACAGCGGGAAACAAAAGTATTTGGACAAGTTCGACAAAGATCAAATCAGACTATCATACGTAAAACATGGACCATTTCGAAATCTCTTGCCCTTTTATGATAATTTTGATACCTTAGATAGAATACTTAAGAAATAACTACCACTCGATACACCTGGAAGGTAACAGGCAAGGAAAGAGTGAAGACTACGTAAATTCATTGCAAGGAAAGAGTATTTGGACAACCCAATACTACTTTCGAAATAAATGTTCTAGGTATCCTTTTGTGTACAAGAGAAGTCTACTTAGTGTATTGAAGCAATCCACACGGTGTCAGGCAAGCCAAGCTTGTTGGAAAGTCACCGTCGGATACATCATGAAGCAACATAAACAGAGCAATTATTACGGTATAGAATCAGTTCTGGCCAACCAAGAAAACTAACTGCGCGGAATGAAACTTACAATCTTCATTCTGTGAATAAAACTCAAAGAATTAGTGCTAAAGATTTGGCTACTTCACTCGCCTAGAATATGTAAGTTAATGTTAGTAATTCATTGAACAACCCAAAATTCTTTGAAACAATTGGGATTTATATGGGTATGAATACTGGCCACTCTATTAGTAATTACACAACCCCAAATCTTAACAGGCCCTCCAACATTTTTATCGGTTAAAACAATGTTCTTTCTGATAGCTTCATTCTTATTTCGCCACACGTCCTGATATCTATCACTACAGTACAAGTTTATCTTAGTCTCCTCCTAGAAAAAACAATAAACTTTTTCTAAAATTCCAGGCACTGATATTGATGTTTCTTGGGAAATTAGAACTTCTTATTTCTGCTTTCTTCTGATATGTATGTTTTGTTTCTGATTACACATCTTCTGAATCCCAATTTTTTTGTCCACATCTACACATCTATAACATTAACTTGCATTTCCTAAGCAAGTGAAATAACCAAATCTTTATCACTAATTCTTTGAGTTTTGTTCACAGAATGAAGAATGTACGTTTCATTCCGGGCAGTTATTTTCCTTAGTTGCCCAGAACGAATCCTGTTTTATGTTTCTTTATGATGTATCTAACGGTAGAGCATGGCATTCCAACAAGCTTCGCTATGTCTCAGTAGGTTTTACCTCCCGCACGTAATTTGAAATTAAAGTGAGCAGTTCCAATGTTGTTCAACTTACTTTGTTCCCCATGCGCTTCTTTATGCCTGACACGGTGTGGATTGCTTCAATACACCACGCAGAGTGATCTTGTACACAAAAGAATTCCTAGAACATTTATTTCGAGAGTAGTATGGGGTTGTCCAAATACATTTTTTGCCATGAATTTACGTAGTTATCACTCTTTCGTTGCCTGTTACCTTCGAGGTGTATCGAGTACTAGTTATTTCTATACCATTCTATTTAAGTTATCCAAATTATCATAAAAGAGCAAGAGATTTCGAAATGGGCCACGTTTTGCGTGTGATAAGTCTGCTTTTCCTCTTTGTTGAACTTGTCCAAATATTTTTTTCTCACTGTAGGTGAGACAGAAGTTTCTTGAACCTTGCCTGTCGAGATCGAGAACCGAGAATTAAAAAATATATATATTTGTCAAATAAAGCAGTAGCGCGGCGGAAGGGTGAGCCGGACAGAAAGAGAACCACATTTGGGAAAGCTGGATAACTCCTCTGCATAGACTAACATTTCTAGTAACAGCAGAAACTTTGTTCTTATTAGTTATAACATAATATGCTTTAGTGATTTTTTT
>JAGDQP010049106.1:0-14584 GCA_022664845.1 Lepisma saccharinum | reverse complement strand
GAAAACTTCCTCTTCACTTGCGTGGCTCGTAGTGGAGATCGTGAACTTGTTGTCTGGAACCACGATAGAATAGTAGGTTTATACCCGCATTATCTTGTTCCCAGTTTGTACCTTCTATCAACATAGGAATTTAATTAGCGAGTCTGCCAGTAATGGATTCACTTGTTCTTCACTTACAACACATCAGTTCCTTTCCTTCCCGTCTTTCCAGATGTACGCAATCTCTCCTACCGCGCGATCTCTCCCGACTTTTCCCCTATAATGAAAAGTGAGACAAGGTAATTTTGTGGTATGTGCAAAATTTCTACCGTTTTTTGTGTGTATTTCAAAGTCGAGCAATACAAAATTGAACTCACCTGCGACTGTGCATAATCGCCATCACTTTTTTTTCCATCCTTCTGGCAACAGATAAAGTCTTAATGTTTGCAATCAAAGAACTGTTGTACGGCAGTCTTCATAACCTCCACATCATTAAAGATTTTCCAAGCGAAGGAGATATGCAAAGCGCGAAACCGGTGGTAGTCTGTAGGGGCAAAGTAAGGAGAAAAGGACGGGTGGGGTAAAAACCTGAAAACCAAATTTAATCAATTTTAGACGAGTAATGACCGCAGCATATGACCTGGCTGATGACGATGATGACCCCTTGACAGTTGACGAGGACCAACCGCTTCGTTCGCAATGCTGTTCGCAGTCCGTCCAACTGTTGACGATAGAAGGTGGCATTAATAGTTTGATTAGCTTCCAGGAGCTCCCAGTGAGTGATGCCTTTGACATCCCACCACACACTTAACATAATCTTCTTGGGATAAAGTTCTGTTTAGGACGTTCATGGGAGCGGTTCACAAACGTGACTTACAGACCCACGACGCTTTACATTCCGGTACAGAACCCACTTTTCATCACTCGTGAGAATGCCTATAAAGAACCGTTCATTCTTTTACCGATAAAATAAGGAAACACGGATCGCGACGTGCCACTCCCATTGAGTTGCGATCAGGAGATGTGAAACCTAACGATCGAATTTTGTGCTGAAACCCAGGCCCCAGCAACTCGAACCGTCTTTCAACTGTTGTCCTACGTACCTGAAAAGTTTCCACTAATTCCCCTTCGGTTGGATTCACGCTGTTTCGTATGTTTTGGTCGAGATTCTCTTCGAAACACGCTGATGGGCCTCCCACCGTGGTTGATCTTTACGCCTTCTGTCTCCGTCCCTGAATTTTCGAGGCATGTGCCATCTTTAATTGTGTCTTCACGATATACTTGCGAATGTTCTGGCAGGTTGCGGCCGCATTAATGCCTTTATCGAACTCAAAAAGCAAACACTGTCTGTTGTGCTCCTTATCGCGCTATTTCACCGTCACGATACTCTCTCTGCTCGTTCCCATTCAGTGTCTGTACCTGTGGCTGCCGATTACGTGTACTCTTTCTTCGATTATGTGGCTACCAATTCACGCACTGACAGCGTCATCTGTGAGGTCAGTACTCTACTAATCTCTGATATCTCAAAATGGGTTGAAGTTTTGCATTCACCCAATAATTAGTTTCATGTGTTTTTCGAAGTTTTGTTGATTGAAGCCATAAGCTATCGTGGAAATAGCCAGATTTATTCCCGTTCTATACATGACAATATGTATGAAAAGTGTTTAAATAATGAGTGAAAGTGAAAATGTGTTTTAAAGTTATTATAATTGCAAAAGTTATTTTTGAGTGTCGAAGAAGGTGATCGCCATAATGTAATTGATTGTTATATATTGCTCTGGTTGTTGAACATACATTCGAAAATTCGTTCTACTCCTCTGTGAAATTGTAAACGCAAGGTTATTTTCACACTAAAACTTCGTTTAACAATTTTAAATCCACCTCTGACAACATTAACATCTAAAGGTAGTTTACAATAAAAGGGTGAAAGTCAAGTGCAGGAAAGCAAGCGCAGTTTTGTAAACACTTCAATTCACTTGGGTGCAACTATTCTGCGCGGAAGCATGTAAATGCATTTTCAACTTCACTGCAGTTATCAGACCATTCTCCCTTTCTCACTCGCCCGCAGTTACCAACATTTTGTTCCTTTGCTTGGGGACTGCAGATCCCACCA
Organism: Lepisma saccharinum; assembly: GCA_022664845.1. Lineage (NCBI taxonomy): Eukaryota > Metazoa > Arthropoda > Insecta > Zygentoma > Lepismatidae > Lepisma > Lepisma saccharinum. The sequence continues at coordinate 12,492 of JAGDQP010049106.1, read as the reverse complement.
AACATTACTTCGATTTGTACCTCTGCCAAAAAAGTTTGCTCGTAAATTAGAGATGCACCCGAAGAGTAATAGCTATAGAGTTTCCACAACGGCATCTTTGTATATTTAAACAAGCTGAAGAGAAGCATTTTGAACACAGAATGAAAACGAAAGAGAACCATTCTTTTAGTTTCACAACAAATTGGTGCTCAATATTTTGCTGTATATCACTGCATGTAATGGCCACGTATAAACGATACATTTATTTTATCATAATATACCAGGGGGGTGTAAACCACGGTCTATTTATTTAATTTTATGTCATCGTCATTTGAATGTAATATTTAATCTATTTCTTCAGAAAGAAAGCCAGATTTAGACATATCAATCTTACTTATTAGCAGTATCGCGATACATAAAATTGGTATCTAGATAAATACTCGAGATTTTGGGGAGAGGGGAGTATCTGTATCGAAGTGTTCGATACTTTTGAGCGTTATTTACTATCGATATTAGCGATACTTTGTACGAAATTTCCTGAGCAAATCAGTCCAGTAGTCCAATTGCTCATAGATACAACGTTTAAAATGTTGTTTCTAAAACATGTCATGACTCCCATAGTAATTTTCAGCTTGTTACTTATTTGTTCCCTTTTTAGCACAAAAAAAATCCCTTTGTTTACTGGATTGAAACGGGAGATAAAGCGATGAACTGGAATAATGGGTTAAATGTAAAAGTCGAATGGGAAGACATACTGGTCAGAGGAAAGAGACAGTATTCGAGAAAATAAGAACTGTTCTGTAGGCCCACATTTTTCTTTTCTTTCTTAATTCTTTTAGATCTCTTTTTTTTATATATTTATTTCTTTATCGCTTATTTATTTATTTATTTTTCAGTTGTTTATTTTCAATTTATTTATTTATTATACTTTTGCGCCTGATTTAGTTTCGTTTTTGTTTAGTATTTCTGTCATAAATTAATACAGAGTTCTAGTTGTCTAGGGGGCGTGGTCAGTGAGCAGGAAATTGTTGACGAACTGTGTGATATGTTGAAATTAAAATGAACAATCTCAAAGGCGTGATTGGCTGGCTGAAGATGAAACAGAATCTCTTAGCCTCCTGGTGCTTATTATGAACTCGCATAACGTCGAACTGAAACTCTGTTACGTGTACTGTATGTTTTTAATAACAGAATCAATTGTATAAGCCTCGTCAAGCTAATTTATTAATTTAAGTACGGACTCAAGATTAATTACATGTTATTCATATATTAATTAATATATGCATTCGGTGTTCTTTAATGCTTGTTCTTTTAGAATCGTTCTTTTACAACCGTTCAATATAATCCCGTTCCCGTTACAATTATCGCACCAATAAAACAGAAGCGAATATTAACTGCACTATATACATAACTTTTTTTTAACATTATTGGATATAGCTAATCCAGCATAAGATCATCGTAAAAAAATGTCCTGGATTTCAAATTGGATAGGTAATGTAATATCATTACATATAAAAAAATGTATTTTTAAAAATCGTAATCATGTTTGGGTTTGAATGATGTATACATCGATCGGAAAAAAATGTCTGAGTTTTAAAATGAGGTGTGTATTAAGTGTGTAACATTAAAATTAAAGGAGCTATCCATGGACAGAGTATTCCCGAAACAATGGCGCAAACTTCGGGCAAAGGAAGGAAAAAGTTCCTTTGAAGAAATTCCTATATCATATTAGTTTCGGAGATACAAGCGCTGGAAGACACAGCGGAATCGTCAAAAATGCCATCATAGCTCGATACATGATGACGTAAGCTGTGTCGGCTTAACAAATCACACTCTAAGTAGTATCATACACATTTATTTAAACAATGTTTTTGATTAACGTAGTGTCGAATAAACATGTTTCTCAAACAAGGAATTCCATTGTCAAGGAATTAAATGGTTTAATACGGCAACCAAAAAAAAAAATATATATTCTGTATGCTGCATTCGCCAACCATAAAGATCATTTAAATTGATGTATGAGGTACTACTTCGAGTGGGACACCCTGTATAAACATGCCGAGGTGCACGCTATATCTTACACTTCCAGGCATTGACATAATAATAATAATATAGATACGTACGTGTAGGTTGAAAGAAACTTTAACATATATTTTTGTTACAACAAAACGTATAGTTAAGTTTGAAGGAGTTGTAACAAGGTAAGCTGCTCAAGCAGCTAACAGGAATTGCGCTAGTTCGTGCGTGGCTTGTAGGGCACTTGGTAAGAAGAGCACGTGACATAAAACTTCGTACTGGCTCGGAAAACTAACAGAAAAGAGTACATTTTCTTAAAGGACTCTCCGCCCTACGTATTACGGTCAAAACTGACAACGCAGCGTAATGATTACGACTCCAATGCCAATTCGGAGACCAGGATTCAAATACCGGTCAGTTGCAACTTTATTTTGTCTTACAAGGAAACTTGTGAAGAAAAAAGAATATAATAAAAAAAAGGATCAGGCTATTGTTTCTAGTAACAGTTTCTACTACATTTAGCTTGCTTGGACTCAGTAAATAGTTGCACCGCGGACAGCTACGAGCTATCACATTTTTTACCCTAGAAAGCCATCTTTTCTTTACAAAATTTAAAAATAAAAATTCTTCTAAAAATCTCTTATACTAGATACAAAAACAAAAAAATATTATAAAGACGTAGAGCACTCTGATCGAATTCCCGCTTCTAAAGTAGATAGATAAGGACTGCATAAGGATAGACAGGACTGATAAATGAAAATCCAGGAATCTACCTCATCGCTAGCTAATTTATTCTAAAATCTATAAGATGAATATATCGAAGAATTTATTATGTTTACAATATAAGAAAATCTATATATATAACTCTCCCCGAAGGGTGTGGATTGAATATTGCTTTGGTTTTTATATATATAAGTTACTAAGATATTCTATAGTCTTACTTTCTATTATATTAGGGTCGTAATTCAGGTAAAAAACATTTCAATAATTCATCATTTATTTGTTTTTTAGACTATTACAATTTCGTGGAAGCAAGGTAAAGAAACTTGATACTGATAGACATTTCTAGCTGGTAATTTTCTGTCTGCCCGAATCTTAAATTGCATGAAAATAAATTGCAGTGAAATCAAGATCGACACACGTATCTTCGATCGAGAATCCTCCAAATTCTGCTAATCTTATTATGACTGGGGAACCATTTCTGCATGATTTCTATCTTATTCTCTTAATTTTAAGCATCTTACTTCTCTAACGCCTTAAAACGTATTAAAAATAAGCATGCTTAATAATTTGTCTGCAAAACCGGCTATCTTAAAGAATAGAAATTAAGAATCGATAAAAACAACCGGGCTAACCTATATCTATTCTGTAATCCATTATTAATCCAACCCGTAGCGTTTCCTGCTATGAGTTACTCTAAAGGGCTTACTAAACATCTATTTCGATAAATAACATCTCTTACTTTATACTCATTGACATCTTGACCTTCGTGGCAATCCCCTACCAGACGAATCCCAGCAAACATATCTATCAAAATAACGTGATTTATTATCTGTCCTTAATCACATAACACTACACACGTAGCACAGTGCATTCCAGTAATATACTCAATGTGCGTAGAACGTCGTAAGATTTCCATTTTACTTTATTTGTATAGTATCTAAAGATGAGCGACAGTTTTAAATGGTCTGTTTTAATTTTTTTTTAATGAAATGCTTGTTTCAGATGGTTTGAAACTATGTATTGTTGATTTAATTGGTTGTATTCTAGAAAATAAGTAACAATGACTATAATAACAAGTGGCAATGAATAATAATAACTCATAGTTTCGACTTTTCAAAATAAAATAAAACTCTTTTTTTTTTGTTACGCGCGTGAGCATATGTGGAAGATTTTAGTGCTGCAGAACGCCTGTGAGTATATGCAACACGAACGACATAAAAGTTCTACGGGTTGCACATAATACATTCAGTTGCACTAAATAAGTTTGGTTTAAAACTAAATAAAACAGGATATGTGGGATTTCAATAGTTTAAAATTATTTTAAACATCACTAGAAGTATCTGGTGTTGTTTAAACATCTAAATTTTGTAAACTTAGTTACTTCTCTTTTCTTTTCAGATATCCATAAATTATTTTATACAATCTATACACGTATGTAAAAATAGACACATGTATATGTGGTGAAAGAGAGAATGAGTGTATATAAAAAGATGATAAAACTAATTTTATGGTCAGTAACAGCACTACGTGAGTGTATGTGTGTGTGTATGTGTATGTGTACCTAATCACACCCTTCGTACCCCCACCCCTAGGGGTGCTAGGCGCGTCACACAGTATCTTTTTTCAGATTGTAAGTGATATGTGTACCAAGTTTGGTTGCTACAAGTTTGGTTTCTACCAAATTTGGTTGGTATACATATCTGGAAAAAATACTGTGGTTGTAACACACGCCTAGCTAGCGCACCCCTAGTGGGGTGCGAAGGGGACGTATAAAAATAATCGAAAACGACGGGTGTTGAACCCATAGTTTTGGAGGTCACTGATCTGAGTAGTGGAATTCCTTATGCTGTTTAAGTCCACGTCCAGCCCTCATCGGCATAGGGATGAAAAATAAAATGTCCCAAATGACGTAGATAGAATTTATTCCTTTTCCTGTATCGTAATAAATATCCTGGCAACGCAGGGTAATCAACTAGTATTTCTTATAAAAGTCCCCAATTACTTGCCAATTCAAGACATTCCCGCCTTCTTCACTCTTATAGTAACAAGGGCAGTTGATATATAAATAGGCGCGTAACTACAGGGTGGCTGAGCTGGCAAAAGCACAGAGGCCCATCCGTGGCAAGTCAATTTTCTCCTTCCAAGAAACCATTCTTAATATGTAATCAGCAGCCGATTGGACAGTTGCAGTGTGAAAAATAAACATATTAACCCGCTGTCTTTAAAAGTGGAAAGCAAACTAGTGAATGAAATGCAAGAGGTTCTTTTCTTTTCTATAATTATGGATACCACCCAATATATAGCTAAGTGGTATCTATAATAAAGTGTAGAGATCAGTTAAGTGAAATTAATCGTTACTGTGATATTCCAAAATTTGAGAATACCAAGAGGACCAGCCTGCATTACATATAAATTATGAGATCTTAAATGTTTCAGAAAATAGAGAGGTTTATCTGAAAAAAATACTTTGGGGAAAGATATGATGGAACCATCAGCATGAGTTGTGTTTACAATAGTATTTAAAAGAGAATACGAAATGTTGTCACATACAATTTATGTACAGTCAGCACTAATAGTTTGTATCCAGTCATAAAATTTCTTCTCCGAATAACTTTTCAATGAACAGATCTATTTGATACGGTTTCCTCTAACTTAAAGCGAATGTGATTTTCTGCAAGACACAGAAAACTGCCCAAATGGACCTGTTCATGCCAAAGTTATTGGGAGGGGAAATTTTACGACTTGTTATAAACTCTAGGCACTAACTTACATTTCGCCTTCCATAATCTAAACCTTGTAGTGAGAGAAATCTTGTAGTGTTCTCGTATTGCTTGTAGGTATTTCGGGGACAAAGGTTCAAGAGGACGTCTTTTAGTCCAGTTCACGGATATGTAACTCTGAAGAAACGTAATGTAATGAAATGGGCCGGAATGTTTGGCGCTGTTTTTAGCCGTAATATCAAAGGTCTGTTTGTGAGATAATCTTGTTCATCTCCAAATCTGACAAAAAATGAAGCTGAAGCAATGAGAAAACCCATCGAGAGATATGTTTGCTGGATGATGTACCAATGCAAAAAGTTGTAGACAATCAGCGTCGTGTCAAAAGCACTTAAATCCAAAAGAATCGATGTATCAAAAGCAGTAGAACTTTTATAAAAGTGCTTTGAAGAACTAATACATTATCGAAATAACTTTTTAAAGAACTGAAGGAGGCGTCAAACATAGTAGCAAATAGCTGGTCCATTCAGCCTGAATTTTTTGGTACTCATCATAGAAAAGGGTGACGTCACTACGACGAACTCTCTCAAGACGAACGGTTTCTCTCGAGTGAATGAATGGCTTTTTTTTTTTCTTGGGCTGGATTTGGTAACAAATTAAATACAATGTCATTTCAATGATTTGAGTGAAGTAGTATCGAATTTTAGTGTGCTCAAAACTTAGTCTCTACACAATTTGAGTAACACTGACCTCTGCATATGCCTGAGAAGTTCGCAGTTAAACGTACATCCAGCAAAGATGCCATTGGAAAATATATTATGTAATATTTTCCTTATATATTAGAGTTGTTTATTTCTAAGATGTATGATAATAGAATAATTAAGATATTATAAGATATGTAACGATGTCAGAAATTAAAAGACGGGGTCCACCACGAGAGTTTGACAGATACCTGCAGCCAAGTAGTTACGCTAGTGCATCTTAATAATCATTAAATTAAAAGATATACATTATTTTCAAGGTTCTGCTTTAATCCTACTTTTTTAACCTCCTGATTCATTTTTGGATCTCTTTATCCTCTTTTTATTTTTTCTCAACTGGTAATCCAAGACCGAATCTGGCCTTGTAAAATCCCATTTCATAGCAATACGTTTTGAATAGTTATGACTTGATTAACATAAAAGAATCATTTAGATTATGACAGAGACACAATGTTTGATTGTTCGTCCATGTTTAAGCCCCTAATTTCTCTGTAACTAAAGATTGTGTTATATCTATACCATCAAGAGAAAATCGTATGAAATACAGGAAAAAGTATAGACTAGTAATAATCCTTTATCCCACTTTTTAATAAAACTGCTGTGGGGGTAATCATAAAAAAATCAACTGAAAAAAAGTAGCGCTAGGTTGCCTACTTCTGCTTGATGCAGGCGCTGTGTCCCCCTCTTTTAATCGTGGTAGCTTTCCAGTCTGCGGGAGGTTTATTGATCTTCACAGCAACCCGCTCAGCTGCTAAGGTCACTGTACTCGCCAGAGACCCGTAAAATATTGTACGCGTGCTCACGCTATTACGCACAAAGGCTGTCGCATTTAACAGAAGAATATTTTCTTTGAAGAAGAAGGGATAAAGAAAACTAAATTAGTATTTATACAAAGACACTTTTTCCATATCGGTTATCACTACTAAACAATGAAGTAGTTTTCACTTAAGTAGATAAATGTTTTTTTCTTATTATTATTTAAATGTAAGGGATTTAATTTATAATACTTATTGAAAGGAATTACGTATAATTATTAAGTTATTACATTAAAAAAGAATAAATAGATTTGTTGAATTCCAGTTTTTAAATTAACACTGTGATATTATTATTACTTGTCTATAGATAGATACAGACAAACATTAGGTTCTAAAAGAAGTTTCAGAAAGAAGTGCAAGTTTGGAAAACAGGAACGAACAGGCAATAACACTGCAACTAATCATCCATACCTTCCACTGATGCTAATAACTCTTCTCCAATCGCATTTCAGTAGAACTATGGCACGCGTGGAGTCGCGGTGGCTCAGTGGTAGAGCCTCTGGTGCGTGGGGTCCTCGCTTCGATCACGGCTTGTACTATATGGGCTTTCTGGTGGACAAACACCATGTGCATGAGCTTCCTCAGGGTTCTCCAGCTTCCTCCCAAAGCTGGTAATCTTCTTCAATCGTATTTCAGTAGAACTATGGCACGCGTGGTTCAGTGGTAGAGTCTCTAGTGCGTGGGGTCCACGCTTCGATCCCGGCTTGTACTATATGGACATACACTGCATGCGTGAGATTTCTCGGGGTTTTCCCGTTTCCTCCCCCTTTCTTCATTCCACCAATTCTTCCATCATCATCACCTATTCGGCCTGAGCCAAAAAATGCGTAAAGACCTTAAATAAACTTCAAATATGGCGGACGTGAAAATTTTATCCAGGCACAACTTCATATCGTTGTCCTTTCGAAAGGTCTTCCAGCTAATGAAGTTGAAGAGAGATTGAAATAACTTAAAATCAGATGGGGCAATATCTGGTGAATGCGATTGATAGCGGAGAATTTCCTAAGCAAACGCGTGCAGTTTCTATTGCGTTATTACGCAACGTTGGTCCAAAACTACTGCTCAGACAGTATCGGTGAACCAGTTTCTTCTTGTTACATGTATGCTCGAGCGTATACTTAATTAACAAACTGAGAATTATGGTAGCAACACTAAAGTTGTGGGGAGAGGTAGCTGCAGATTTGAATTTGAATTTGAATTCAACTTTACTGTATTTATAGACTTTAACTAACTTTGGATCAGGACAGGTAGATATGAGGCTTACTAAATGTTAGAACAAACTCCGTACGATGATCTTCATCAACAACGAGCGGCTGTGGCTCAGTTGGTAGAGCGTTGACTGAACAATCGGAAGGTCTTAGAAATAATCCTAGCGGCCGCTCATCCTGACTGAGATTTTCTCAGGGATTTTCCTCAGCCATACCAGGCAAATGCCGGGATAGTAGCTACAAAACTAGATCATGACAAACTACCTTCCGACATCTACTCCCCCACTCTATTCGAGTCTGAACCCAAGATAACGAAAGGCCATAAATAAAAAAAAATTCAAGTTGAAATGAATACAGTTTGTTCATTAAAAGAAACAAAAATGTATCTTTACTCCTGTAGTTGGAAACGAATAGTTTTACAAGTACAGTATGAAGTATTTTTTAATTCCGAGTATTTAATCTCGTATATGATACGCAGTTTGCAACACTGTGCACCGAGCTTCATATCGGATGTTTATCATCACTATTGGATAACAATATGCAATAAACCGATGTGGTGTCACTTACAAAGTGTAACATTATGTTACGTTGACAAATCTGCCAATCCAACTATGACCAATTCTAGTCTGTTTAATACAGTTTATCTTGATACACAATGACTTGCAGTCTCGTAGTGTAAGTTCAGATTATTTCTTATTTAAGAAGACATTTTAATTATATTTACCATTGTAAAAGGTTGATTTCCTTCGAAGTTGGAAACATTTTATCTGCAAAACGAAACAATTTTCCGGAAAATCTTATATGAGCTCTTTCCCCTCTGAAATTCGCAATATTCTCTGAAACAAACTAAAGAGTCTGTGAAGAAACTTGAGAGCAAAGACAGACAAAACCATAAAGTGCTCGGTGTACAAATCTGGCAAAAGAAATGACGTATTTAGGTTATGTTAGATGCTTAGTGTTGCATCAAATAAACAAGGAAGAATATTATTCGTTCACGGTTATGCTTTTGATTTTGTTTCGTTTATAACAGTTGTCTGGTTGGCGACACCAACAAGGTCCTAGCAGTCTAATCTACGTCAAATTCTCCGACATATTTCATTTACAAAAAACATCTTTTCGAAAACGCGAAAATACACTCATAAGAGACCAAAATTCCCGAAAAATTACAAAAATTACCAAAATCCCCGAACTCTTAAACTGAGTTACGCGGAAGGTGATTATGTGGTACGCCATAAAGTTTATATAAAGTATTAAACTTAAGATATTTAAAATTGTCTGTTTCCAAAAGTGTGCCGAATTCGCAGTATAATTATTTATTAATTATGATAGTGTCTTCTGTGATAAATATATAATATTTCTTTTCTCTGAGAGCAGAACTTATTTATCTATTTAACCGAAATAAATTAACTTTTTTTTTTTTTACTTTGCTTACATTTGCCTGTCATGGCCGAAGAAAATCAGAGAAAGCTTCATTCAGGATAGTCGGCACCGATGATCTATCATGGGATTTACAAGAACACTACTAAATGTTATTCTTCATCTGTGTAATCATTACTGGCAATATATTTAATCATGTAGGTTTAACTGTTAGCATTGAAAATTCCGTAACATTGCTCGGTGGTACTGGAAGAGTATGAATTTCTCTTTAGTGGTATGTAAGTCTAAAAGTTTGAAAGCCTCTGCTCTACAATGTTCGCTAAATTATAACTAGATTTTCTCACAAGATAACATCTCGAAAAACAGAAAATATGTGAGTGAAAATTTTCTGAAATCTTTCAAGTCGAACGACTTCCGTAGTTTTTAACCATATCTTAAAAGTTCAAACAATTCTTGCTGGAATTTACGAGGTCTGACAATAAAGTACGGAAATAAGATTTATTTTTCTACTTTTCTATTGACTAGAATACGTCATTTTCAACCTTGAACCTTTCCTCATGACTATAGTAACTATCATGATCCTGCAATCAGTCACAAGTAACACTATTTCAAGTGAACACTCAGATCTATGCTACGCCCCATATTTGTTGCATCAAGACTTTATTATCTGGTGCTTTTGTGCAAATGAAGAGCTGGTAGGAGGAAAGAGTGTGAGTTATAATTCCATTCCAAACCAGTTTCATCATCGTTCAGCGACAGTGAAACTGCTCGGAAAGGGAAATACCCGATGTGCAGAAGAGAAGGTCTTTTGTTTTAGCCAGATCGACAAACAAAAAAGGAGCATAACAGTATGTTGAGAGGCAGTGTTTGGGTTGTCCGTCTAATGTGTGGACCAGAAACACCACCTAGTACACATCCACACACATATATTTTCAGTTAATATACACTCTCTCACAACCTTTCAGTAGCCTCAACCCTGATTTCATCGCCTATTGGTGAGAGTGCAAAGACTAAAACAAAGAAGTATTGTCATTCCAGGAAGTGCGATATTAGATCACCCGAGCCAGAAATGGACTAATCAAAAGTCATAGAGCCTTCTAGGAATTTTTAATTATCCAATCAGAAAGTAGTGCGAGAGAGGACTCCCAGTCTGGAGGTTGTAGGTGGATTGAGCACGGATTATTTGGCGATTCATCATTTGGGAGACCACCACGTAATACTCTGCAGTCTGAATGAGTTAGAAATAAGGTATGTAAATTTTGAAGTGACGATCATAAACTGATAGACTACATCCCAGCAAAGTTCATAATTATGTTAGAAACGCCGTGCTAGTTCAGTTTAGTAATTCTCGTTGTGTTTCTGAAAAATAATCTCGTGATTTGTTTTCTATAAGACAGTAGCAAGTTCCTGTAACTTGACCTAGCTTGAACATTGTATCGGTAGCAATGGGATACCGATTCGAAGCGACGATGTTAATTGTGACTTGTAATATCACAAGCGTGAGGGAAATGATTTGAAGTATTATTTTAATGGATGTTCTCAGCATTCACTTGCAGTGAAGCGGATGGTACTATTCTATCACATTATTATGCTGTGTGAAATCAGTGCAACAAGTACGAAATGCAACTGGAAGAAAGTGGGATTTTGTTTAGTGATTCCTCATAAAGTAGTGAATAGTGCGCAATATTTTGAGATCTGAGGATCTCCTATATCCTCTTTTGTCCTGTCATCATATATCTCCAAATTCCATCATCATCATCATCGCCGAAGCTCCATGAATTTCTATCAACAGCAAGTAGCAACAACAGCAAGATTCTTCTATGAATGGGAGAATATATCCACCCATATCCATGTTCCGCGACAACCGCGTTAATCGTGAGTCAGGATTTTGTCAGCATCCTCAATGGTATCATTCAACAGCCGCGAAAAGGTAAAAGCTTCAAAATTATAACTATGTAACAGGCCCGAATTCTTCAGCTTTGTACTTTCTCATCAACCTTGAATCATACGAAACGTCGTCATTAACTAACTTTCAGTAAAAGTTCTGGACACAATAGTAAACTAATTTTCCAAGTGATGTTATCTTCTAGTGTATGGAAATAATTTGTAGTAAAATCTCTTTTGTCAATTTCTATGTTAATGATCGTCTTTTGTTCAACAATAAAATCAAGTTAATTGTTATTTCTGCTTTTGTAGTTACTGAACCCTTTGGGATTGAACTGGCGAAGGTATACTGAGGTTTTGTCAGTTTCTGAGTCACTGCGATCCATCGACGTGTCTCCGAACCTAATCTTGCCACCGAACCGTCGTATCTAGAAAAGATTATGTACCTAGGAATTTAAAATCAACGTTAAAAATTGAGTTTGTGTGTCAAAGTTAACGTGCCACTGGCCAGTGGTTGAAGAGATTGGCGAGAAAAGTTATTAATAGCATTGTTTGTGGATAACCACTTATGAATAGCTGTCACTATTTTACACTCAATTCCGCACACTACGGCGATATCACTGACATCCGCACATCATTATACCTATAGCCATCTAGAAGGTGACACCGAAACATAAATAAAATTGACTAGACTCTGTCAGACTATATACCACCTGAATAACTTTACACACAGTATTCATGTGCCAATCTACGGATTCTACTAATTCTACACTTGGACCAGTGTCGGTCTGTGGTGACTATGAGTATAGCGACATCAGTGTGACTTGACTGCCTGTCACCGTAGTACGTAGCATTGAGTGTAAAATAGTGCCAGATATTCATAAGTGGCTATACACAAACAATGCCATTAATAACTTTCCTCGCCAATATCTATTCAATCTTTGACACACAAACTTAGTGTCTAAAGACCGACACTGGTCCAAGTGTAGAATTAGTAGAATCCGTAGATTGG
>JAGDQP010049104.1:601-14584 GCA_022664845.1 Lepisma saccharinum | reverse complement strand
TCATACCAAATTTCATTTCTCTATCTCGAACGATGTGAAAAATGGTATTTCAGCTGCCATTTTGAATCAAAGATGGTGAATTTTTTAAAACGTTGTTATGTTTTCCTAAACTACTCTTGATAATACATCATTATTAATACCATTATTATTACTCGAGTCGGCTAGCATTTTGAACCTATTTGAGAGTTCGAGTTGGTAATCTGCTTTTATGCTCGGATTATTTAATCGTTTAACTTCAAATTTCAGTTGTTTTGACCCCTTGTTTTCTCTGTTCGCGATGCATAATTTTTCTCTTACTTTTGTGATCACTAATTGATGGTCGGTGTCACCTTCCGCTCCTCTGTACGACCTAACATCCATTGTGTTGGTGTGTTTTCGTCTGTCTACTAATACGTGACCGATCTAGTTAAGAGTTTTGCCGTCCGGAGATACCCATGTGTATTTGTGCATGTCTTTGTGTTCAAAGTACGTGCAGGGTTTTCGAAATCGCGGAAGTTATCAGTCTTTCTCCATTGTTCTTGGCCTTTTCGTGAAGGCTGTATTATGTCTATAAAATATTGTAGCATCTCTCGATCTCGATCTACTTAACTTTTCAATTTGGACCACCAAAAGGTGGATAAAATTTTGTTTCGCAAAATTATTTTCACAGTGTCGAAAGTGGGTTTTGTGAGCAATTGTAGCAAATTTCATGGAAATATCTGGAAAACTTTCGCTTTTACACATCTGTTTCTCAGTTACAATAATTAATAACGGTAAAGAAAAAGCTATCCCCTGTGCGATTCGCACGCACCGTGAACGGTGCATGGGGGATGTGGAGGTAGCGCTCCACATCTCGACCTACGGTACGAAGTGCGGTGGGGTGGTCAGTCCCACGCTCGACTGACTTTACCTTCCCAAGGTGCCCAGGAGTACTAAGAGCACTCTGGTACTCAGTTTGATAGGAGGCTGAATGCAATGTAGAGCGCCAGGCATGGGGACGATGGGTGCCTAACTTGTGACTGAAAATGTATCACAAAAATTGAACAGGATATTTTGAAACTGGTTAAATCAAAATAGACTCAGATTGCGCGATATAATACTTACAATACAATCTGTCAAAAGTTAAAATTTGTGTTACGTTGAACTTATCACACTGGACGAAGTATATTAGAACTTTTAATTGAAGTTTTAATTTCTAGATTTGCTAATGACAGTTTTCTTTTGGTGATGTTAGATTCATTCAGGCTGGTTTACGTTAAAATAAACGACAATAAATGATCGTATCATAATGTGGCAATACTTATCCTAAGCTGGGTTTGTTCGTAATACTGCCATAATATATTCATTTCATAATTTGACATGACAAAAAGGACATACATACACATGTGTTTACTTACCACACAATACATACAGACAAAATGAAACACATATACTCAATTTTACATTTTCCTCGTACTTGAACTTGGTTATTCATAGGTGGTCAGATCGTTGGCAAAATGGAGTAGGGGAAACGCGCTGGACATTGTAGTTCGAAAGCAAACTAACATGGGTTCAAATCCTGTTCAAGCCAAAGATTCTTTTTACAAAACAATCGTGAATAATCTAATCATCTCTTCTCATACAAAACGGAGAATATTTCCGACTGTGGAGTGGAGGAACTGATAGTGAGTCATTATAGCGAGGAAGACCATTTGCGAATGTTGGTTGGGAAAGTTCAAATCAAGTCTCAGGGGGTTACGAGGAAAGTAAACAACACGTCATTGATCAGAAATACGCACTTTTCATGTTATTATTCTTAGAAAGAAACACCATAACATGTTAAGCAAGCGTTAAGTACAGCCAGCTGTGGGGTATCGCTAGCGTACGGGACTTCCAATTCGAAAACCTGCGTTCGATTCCCCACCAGCCAGTTTCTTTTTCGCATACACTGAAGTATTCAAACAGATTTATCTCCGGGTTATGGAGAACCTACGAAGTCAGAATCCGAGTAAACAGTGCGTGTGCTGTTTAGCATAATGATAATGTAATTTTCATGTTTTTCATTGGTCTCTTCCTCTCTTTGTTGCTGTATTCTTATCGTATATTTGCTGCGTCTTTCTCTTCTTCTTCTCTCTATTTATCCCTATTTTTCTCTTCCTTTACACACACTCTCTCCTTTTGTGCGTCTTCCAGAGCCAATTTCGGGCCACTTTCGATGACCCGGTGATACGGGCTGACCCAAACATAAGTGACCCGGTAACCCGATTGACCCGGTCTGGAAACCCTATTTTACTGGAAATTTCGGCGTCGTATTTTTCTTGTTCTCGGGGTCACATCTCCGGTCCTGGTCACCCCTTAAAGAAACATTGTTCAAACGGAATGAAATAATTAAAATCTCTCCTTCATCCTACGGGTTATCAAGTATAAATCTAATCAATGGGTCAGCATGGCCTACAGTATCTACTGTTTTTTTACAATCAGTGATTCCGCTAGACCCCGGTCCCTGTAGGGGATGTCAGCCCAAATCCTCGAGACTACCCCCAAATTTAACATATTGCGGACAAACGTTGATAGAAACTGTGCAAAACTCTACGTCCACCCTCCCAATTCTGACTTTACGCCCCAATCTGAAAATCCTGGCAGCATCCGTGATTACAAAGTATTCCGAACCAGTATGTTTAATAAACCCCACCGAATTTGCAGACTAACCCCGCGCAAACAAACAATGTGTGTTACACATTTGACATTATCCTAGATGTGTATCAAAACTCTGGAGTTTCACTGGTAATCATAAGTATTTATTCTGACCACCAAGTTTGGTCTCCATTTTGAAAGTGATTTAATGAATTTTTGAAGCACCCTTTATATATTCGAAAAACCCTGCAAAAATATAAAATCACTTCTCTCTTGCTGTTAGATTTGATTTGTGGGAACCGAACTTTATACTGTGGGAACTGAACTTAATATTTTTTACTACTTTTAAATTCCATATTTTTTATCTGTACTTCTTCTTCTTCTATTTCTCCTTCTCTCTTTCTCACTCTCTCTCATTTCTCTGCCTCTGTCTTACAGACATCCATCGGTTTCAATGTTTGATTGTATGTTTAAATTTCTCCCTTGATCAACTTATGTATATTGATTCGTCTCGCTTTCATTTTATCGATACTAATACATGTGTATTAAAAAGAAAAACGTGTTCATGATGTTCGCTGATTTTAGTATGGGCGAGACGAAGGAAGGAGAAAGAGGGGGTCTGTTTACTAGAAACGATTATGGGATAAGAAGGTGCCATTTGGGTTTCCTAGCTGGACGGCGTTCGCTGTCGCAATATTTTTGATGCAAAGTGTACCATCCCGGTATATGCCTGTCGTGACTGAGGAAAACACTGGGAAAACCTAAGTCAGGACAGTCAGCCGCTGGTACCGAACCGAGGACCTCCCGAATACGAAACCAACGTTCTACCAAATAAGGTACGGTGCTCGGAAGAAAGCATACTAGTTTCGATGTTTATCACATGCACGGACACACAATATCATAGGCACGCCCATACAAAATAACGTAAATAACAACATAATATCAGAAATTATCAAGCATAAATATCGTGCATCGTGCCCTATTTTTAAGAACTGATAGAAACTGACCTTTTCTCTTGTCTTTCATGCGTAACGTTAGTGTTCTATGGAATTCATTAAGAAAGAAAAAAGAAAGAAACCATGGGTTTTAAAATTCATTTTTGTATCTCCATGTTCGGTAAGGATCTTTTCTATTGGAGAATTTGAATTAAACTTTTCAGTACCCTTCAACTAGTAGCCCACCTAAAATAAAAATTTTGTTAGGTTTCCTATTTTATTGTTTGAAATGGGACTCTCTTAAGTTTTTCATTATTTGCTACATACTACAAGAAATCATAAATATATTTTTCAGAACCCAGGACGTGAGATAATGTTTTCTGTTAAAGAAAAGAAAATTCCAACCCTTGCTCGCTCACTCACACTCTCTCAGAATCACACACCGCCGACTCAACGTTAATTGGGTGGCCTATCTTGTAGGCTTAGAGAAAAATCGTGTATAACAAAGTGATGTGAACATAATTTTGGCCATGATAGTACATATAAATAAAATTCGATCAAAATTTTAAGCGATGAATGAATAAATGGAAAATTTACGTAACACTACCTCATTGGATATTGCTATATTTAGCTCTAGTGTGGCTCGTTTTGTAGTGGACTAGAACCGCCCAGAGTAACAGGATTCTGGTGCGGTAGGCGATCCTCGGGCGGTCAATCTCTTCGGAGGCCAACTGACGTAAGCTGGTTCAACCATACGCAGACCCTGGAAGATGGCTCAAGGTATCGCAGCTTCATGAAAGCAGTCGACAGCAATTGTTGCTACATCTACATTTACTCCCAAATTCCCAGTAGTAGATACAGATGAAGTACAGAAAGTATTTACAGAAGCACAAAATAAACGAAGTGAGCTCTTGGTAACCAACAGTGAGCAATGTTTCTTTCGAATTAGATTGGCGATTAAATTTAGTAGCCAAAGTCTTGAAATGACTAGCTCAACTCTGGTTATAATTTTGTACCAAGAGTATGTATATAGCCAGACATTGCCGGTCGGCCCAGACGGGCCACCGAACAGAACCCCGAACTGTGAAGATGCGTGAATAACGTTGTCCCTTCAATAAGTGTAGTATCGCGCTCGTGTCACTAGTATATAATTTCTTTTGGCTTCCTAGAGCTCACGTTATCGAACACGCGCAGTGCAAACTCGTGGAAAAGTCATGGACAGTGTTAACTAGTTCGAGCGAGTTTGGATTGCGTGGTTTGCTAAGAAATCAGGACGCTCGTGTGTTCGAAGTTCGTCGAGTTTCCGGGACGGTGTCCTCTTGTCCTCGTCTGTTATCTGAGGTATATTTCCATCACTAACAAATCTTTTCAGAGGAAAGATTTGTTGCTAAGAGAAAACTTGAGTTCAAACGCCATTACAATATTAAATGAATTATTTCTTTAAAAAATCTTAAAACAATTAAATAATTTGCATGAATTCTCATGTAATGCATTTGAATATATCTGGAAACACCTTTACACACATGTATATATACTCAGGTGAGGACAGGTGAAAGCCAGTAGTACACCCACAGAAGTGGTTAATAGGCGGGTTGCGATCCCATAGGGGTCGCGACAGGACCTCACCGTTACAGTTTGATAGAAAGTTAAGGCTCAATCCAAGTGGGTTTTCCCGCCTTTTTCGTTTCTTACGTCAATTTTTCAAAATTCAGTGCAGGTACACAAAATTTAAATCTCGCGGACCAAAGTTCGTTTCGCACTTTAACAATGGGTACAGTTAGTTTTAAAGAAATGCTACTAGTAACCTCAGGATTGTGTGCAGACACTTTTGGGACAGAATAATGTCCCAAAAGTGTATGCACACAATCCTGAAGTTATTACTAACATTTCCTTAAAGCTAACTGAACATATTATTGAAGTACGTATAGTCAACTTTGGTCCCTGAAAGTTAGATTTTGTTAACTTGCACGTGATTCTGAATAATAGACGTAAAACGAAAAAGGCGGGAAAGCCAACTTGAATTGAGCCTTAAATATTTCAGTGATCTTTCATCTGATTTGAATGGCTCTTTTTTTTTAAAAAAAAATAGAGCTAATGAAATACGCAATCGAAAGTACTTCGGAACGTTTTTACGAGTTCCTTATGGTTTCAAACCTTTACCATGCTAAATACGAAAATGAAATTTGAAAAGTCACTTTTTTCACTTTGGGGATGAATAATTGCTTTTGGTATTTTCGATAAAAATATGTTTCTAAATAAATTATAGAACTAGTTTTCTAACACAGAATTGAAATCTCTTGACTAGTTCTTGAATTATGAATGGAAAACTAAAATCATATGCATGTAGGGCGTTTGTCATCCTTGTCCGCCATTTTGGGGATGAAGCTCACATGAGAGTTTAGAAATTTCGTTACATACGTACAGTTCCGGAAATTTCCAGCTTTTTCTATGTTATTTCACCTCGACCTGAAATTTAGTCCGTTGTTTACTGGGCTACAGGAAATTCTCACGACTGCAGCGACATATGGAAGAACTGGAAATGGCATGGAGACAAAAAGATACGGGACGAGAATGTGTATTCTCGTACAAATGATTACAGGCAGTCTATTCAGTAGTTTGTTTCCTGTGTCATTCAATCTTTCCTGCGACTTCTTGTGAACTCATATCATCGCAATGTAATGTATTCATCATTTGTTAATCATCGCCAAGGAAAAAAGAAAAGTGTAATAAAAAGTAGCTGCTCTTATAAAGCTTCCTGTAGTTGTATTTTGTTTATATTTTGTCAGTCCTTTGGTTCTTTCAAATTTAAACCAAACAACTTTTTTCTAAACACTACGGACTATGACTAACACGAACATTAACTTGGTTTAGTGTCAGTCTCGGTCTAAACGTTATTATTGATGAAAAATATTGATTAACGTAGCATGACACTTTTTTTTCTAGTGAAGCAGTAATATGTTATTGATCATGTAGGCTCACTGTATTCAAAATCCTTCCTACTAACCTTGACCTGTCTGCACAGAATCCATACATAACAACTGAATAGACTTCCCCTGCACAGCACGTATTGCAAAACTATGTGTTGGTACAGTAGTCACGGAAGTTTGTACTGTGGGAGCTGTATAAAAACTAAAATTTAGCTTTTTATTGAAATTATATTTATGCAGGGAGTACGGTACACCCCTAGACTTGGACTACATCCCCCTAAAGAAACTCGGCATTTTATCGTGAGAAATTCCTGGAATTTCGAGTTGCAAAGACTACAGTTATTGTAATACAAATTCAAGTTGATAAAAGTTTTGCATTTTTTTTTTCTATAGAAATGACTTCTGTTGGGCTACTCCTTTCTTGTCTCCTCACATAACTCAATGACCTCAAAACCAAAATGATGAAAAGAACTATAAACATCCCCGACAACAGAGACAGACACACGTTTTCTGATTGCTCCCGCTGTGCTAGGGTGCAAGGATACTCATTTCAGATGCAATTCACCATTCTCTATTAAAGTGCTTTTGTCTATTTTGTGAGCAAAGCGAAAAGGAGGAACGCTTCACAATGAAGAGGAGGATTATTGAAACAAACGACTAAGTTTAGGCAGATTTACAATTGCATCTATTTTAGTAATCTTTGTTTCATCACTTTAAAAAATGGTAATAGAAGGTAACAATGATTACAACTTGTTAAACAATAACTTTTTGTCCACCGTAAATTCCAAATGCTAGGAATAGCAGTGTGATATGTGATTTAATAAACACCTGAAATAGTGAAATTGCTTTAATCAAGTCAAAAGTATTGATTTATACAACCAATCTAAATTAATCTACACTAATTATACGAACATATAGCCTCTACGTGTGTCGAAATTCTGATTTTTAGAGTTTTCATTTGGAATAACCGATGTAATCAATGAAGAATTTATTTGTAATTCATCGCAGTAAATCTTATTAAAGAACGTACTAATATTACATGGTTACAAACGTAAGTAACATGCATCTGTTTATTCCAAAGATTGTTTCAATACCCAATCATGGCTTCATAGATTTCATTCCACGGCACTACATCGAGGCTAAAATTTCAGTCTCGTGCTCAGACCGTCTTTATGACATAGCCTTGACCCGTTTCTTACTTTTGTTGAATGAGCTCCTGTGTCTTTTCGGTGGGCATGTGGACCTTTTCGTGGACTTCTGTTTTTATTTTCAATAAAATATTAAACTTAAAATAGGAAAAAGTGAAAAGAAAACCTGACTGAACTCGTGTTGGAAAAATGGCCCTATGCTAGTAGTTTAATAAAAAGAAAAACATTATAATTATTCAGAAGATACTGCTTGGAACTTTTTGCGTACCAGAACTAGTGTATATAGTGGATGTAAGTTCTTAGCGGAACGGTATTATTATTGACAAAAAAAGGTCACTGTTGGAATTCCATGTAGGATTTATATACTCATCTTTATTCCGAAAACCTAAATAACTAATAATAGTTGTTACTTGTTCTATTACTTCTGCCTTTGTTCGAGCCTCGGTAATGCTGTACATTCTACGTCCATCTACTTGAGCCTGCTTGACCAAGTGGCCGTGGCTTAGTGGTAGAGCGTTCGTTGGCTAAGCATTCTGGGTGTCGTGGGTTCAATCCCAGCGGCCGACCATCCTCCCTAAGGTTTTTTTAGATTTTTTTCCTCAGTCATTCCAGGCAAATGCCGGGATGGTACTCTCAAATTAGGCTTTAGCCGACACCTTTCCATGTCCTTTCCTCTCCCCTTCCCCGGACTGAGCATTAGATGTCTAAAGATTATAAATAAAATTCAATTCAATTAGAGCTTGTTTGAATGAACGTGCTCGGATTTTATCATGATCCTCTCATCCATTCACTACTCCTTTGAAGAGACTGACTGGGAGAGACACCAGAATGCTATAGTGATCCAGGATATGTTTTCACGCTCGTCATTCGGGAAGTGTATTTTCCTATTAATATGCAAGCTTCAGGAAGGCTACAACACGTTTTTCATTTGTTCCCCAAAACTTGTAGATAACTTATTTTTCTGGAAAATATCTCCTGGCGCAAAGTGAGGAAGGATAACTAGGCTTTAAGCTGCTTTTAATTCTGACTGTTCGACGTGAAGCGTGGCTACGCTACATTTAATTTCAGAACAAAAATTGTTTATTCTTACAGAAACACCGTTCCGGTTTTACATTTCTTACCGCACCGTCGCTCCGGCTCATGTTAACCACTGACCAGAACCACCGCCTGCTGTATCTATAGCTGCCGGCCTTTCGCTTCAAAAAGCATTGTTTGCCGCGTGAACATTTGCTTCCTAATTCCGACGCTAGAGGCAGCAAAATACATCCCTTTTAGTCAATAACTCTTGAGTATTGGTATAGGGAAAGCTCAATATTTCGAAGAGTTTTAGGAAAAGAATGGTGCATAATTGTTTCGTACCATTCTGTAAGGCAAAAAAAAAAAGGCAAGTCGGAGTACAGTGGAGTATCATTTCACGAAATTCCGGCAGACAATGAACAACGTTAAAAGTGGTTACGTGGTATAACCAAAGAAGGTGAGAAGTAAGGAAGCCAGTGGATTCCGTCCGATCATTCTGTTATTACACGAATATAGGGAAAAAGCATACAAGCAAAGTATTTCGGTTCCCAAATAAAGTTAAAGCTGTCCAGGTAAGTTTTTAAATTGTAAACCGACAATTGCAATGTAAACATTATTTTCATTTGTTTTATTTGGAGGTAGGCAGTTGTACATGCCGTGGATTGTTTTCTCCTGTCCAGTGCCTATAGAAACATTACGATTAAAAATGAGATCATGGACAAAGTAAACAAAATAGAAGCATGTATAACAAGCAGAAACAAGGTCAACAAAGTAATAACACAGACAGGAGGAATATCTAAAGTAAAGGAAAAACTCAGTAATAGTTCTGATTTATAGAAAGGCGACAATTCTGACTGTACCACGTGTGTAAATATGAAACCGGAATTTGTGCATAGACGGCGTTAGCTGTCACTGTGGTTATCGGAAAACTGCGTCCTTGGCGCCACTTGCTTGTTTTGACTGCTGATAACAATTTGCAACTCACAACCAGACAAGTTTCATATCATAGTGTAGTGTTTAATAGCGTTGAACATGGCGCAATTTCTACCTACAAACTACGATTTGCGGACAGCATTAATTTTTTGTCATCATTTGAAGAAAACTGCTGCAGAATCGCATCGCATCCTTGTTGAAGCTTACGGTGATCATGCTCTTGGTAAGTCACAGTGCTGTGGGTGGTTTAAAAAATTTAAAAGTGGCGATTTTGACGTGAGAAACGAAGAACGTGGAAGACCACCCAAAAAGTTTGCAGACAGCGAATTGCAAGCTTTGTAGGATGAGGATGACGCTCAAACGCAACAACAACTCGCGGATCAATTAAATGTGACACGAGAAGCAGTTTCCATGCGTTTAAAAACCTTTCAGAAGGTGGGAAAATGGGTTCCACATGCACTGAATAAACAGCAGGAAATCCGAAAACCCACTTGCGAAATTCTGCTCGCCAGGTGCAAAAGAAAATTATTTCTTCATCGAATTGTGACTGGTGACGAAAAGTGGATCTATTTCGAGAATCCTAAGCGTAAAAGATCATGGGTAGCTCCAGGAGAACCGGCGACATCGACTGTTAGACTAAATCGCTATGGACGGAAGACAATGCTTAGTGTTTGGTGTGATCAGAAGGGAGTGATCTATTATGAACTGCTGAAACCTGGCGAAACCGTTAATACCCAACGTTATCGACAACAAATGATCGATTTGCATCAAGATTTGAGTGAAAAACGACCAGAATATGACCAAAGACAACATAAAGTGATTGTGCTTCACGATAATGCACCCTCCCACACAGCAAAACCGGTCAAGGAAACGATTGCAACGTTTGGCTGGGAATTCCTTCCGCATGCGGCTTACTCACCAGACTTGGCGCTTTCCGATTTTCACTTCTTTGCATCCATGGGACACGCACTTGCTGACCAGCGCTTCACATCTTACGAAAATGGCTTGATGACTGGTTTACAGCACAAGAGGCACAGTTTTTTTTGTCTGGAATCCACACATTGCCGGAACGATGGCAGAAATGTATCGCTAGCAATGGCCAATACTTCGAATAAAATAGTTCTTAGCATTGTCATCCAATCACTGTGTCTTTTCTGTACATAAATTCCGGTTTCATATTTACGCACCTGGTAATAATTACAGTGGAATCTCTTTACTCGCAACATGTTACTACAAAGTTCTAAGTAATATGATGCTAATACGCCTAAGCGTATACATAGATGAAATAATGTGGATTTAAGAGAAATAGTTCTACGTTGGACCAGATTTTTGCCTTGAGACGAAATGGGAATACAATGGGACGTTTCACCGCTTGTTCATTGATTTTTAGAAAGCATATAATTTCATCAAAAGGGGAAAAATATGTAATATATCGAGTATGAACCGGAATTCGAAAGCAAACTGTTCAGCTACTGAAGATGTGTCTCAGCGACATCATAAGCCGAATACGTATAGGTAATGAATAATAGGTCAAATACTTTCGAGATTGACAGCGGATTGAAACAAGGTGATGTTTGGTCACCACTACTGTTTCTTTCCATTACAATATGCTATTTTAAAAAATAATTCTGCTACTCTGCCGGTAATATTTTATGGTTGCGAAAGATGGCTCTAGGAGATGAACATAAATTGCGTGTGTTTGAAAATAAGGTGTTGACAAAGATATACGAGATGACTGAAGAATGGAGGCGACTGTATAGTACGACTAACCCAGTGTTGTAAGAATAATGAAGTTCGATGGCTAAGATGGGAAGGCAATGTAGCTCGGATGAGGGAAAACGAAGAGCATGTTCGTGGTTGGAAAACCGGAGGAAATAAGGCCATTGGGAAGACCGAAACTTCGTCGGGATTACCATATTAGAAGAGATCTTGATTTGAGAGGTAAGTGTTCATGATTACAACGTTCATGATACTGTGAATCAAATTACTTTTTTGATTTCTATCAGAAAATTAGACTGAGATAATACCATTTACTGAGTAAAAACACTGAGGTATTTTATCTTCTTATCGCCTAAAGACTTATTTTTGATTGAAAGGGTGTGTAATTTTGCATTCGCTCAACGAACGTTGAAACCAATATCATTACATACTTTTCTTTAATTCACAATGGCTCATCGTGTCCTCAAATCTTGTAACGTTAATTTAACTCATTTCCCGACGTCATATAATAATGAAATTTTGCACGGCGACGTAAATCGGGTGACAATACAATATTCCGTTGTTAATTTCATACATTTCTATATATTTATATATTTTAAAAGCATATATTTTTTTCCTTATCCTAAAATAAATAATGGCCCGCAACGACGTTCCGTTTGATTGGTTGCAGAACACTTTAGGATTTGGGTCACAAGATCAGCTTGAGAAAAAGCATCGAACACCGAAATAACTCGAAAAATAATAAAAGACCTTCTAAAAACATACTTTTCTTAAACAATTCGCACTAAAAGTTACAACTAATTTTGTTTATGCATGACTAAAAAGAAAAGCAATGGGTGCGCCAATTGAAGAATTTATAAAGTGACTGTATATAAGAGCTCGCCCCCATGCTTTTCTTTTTAATTATGCATAAAGAATTTTTTTACTTTTTAGTACGAATTGTTTTTGAAACGTACGTTTTGAAAATTATTTTTTAGTACTGTAGTACTAGTCGTATATTGTTATTTCATTCTGTCTATACTCTATGGCGTTATTTGTTATGGTTATATATTGTAGTCTCCCATACTACAGCACATTAATGACTATCATTGTCAGGTACTATCAAACAGTGAAAGCAACGCTAGAACTATAGTTTCTTCTAGAGAAATCTTTCGCAGGCGGGGTGGGGTTCACGGAGGGGGAGTAATTTTTGTGTTCTGGAGGGGTAAGAGTCCTCTTATTACACTTTGAAAATTTTTCGAGGCCAGATTTAACCAGCTTCTTTTTGTCATGGAGTCGAAGTTATTATTAAAGCTTTATTGACTAAGATACACTACAGCAAATTTTATTTATCAGCATTTCTCATAGCTCGCATAATTGAAAAATATGAAAATAACGAAGAATGACTTCTGCTCACACTTAAGTTTTGTATAACAGCCACTATATTTGTCTTTACTTTAGAACAATCATTCTGTGTCCTTACAGAAATCAAAATTTCATATTGCAACTTCATCACTTAATGCTTTTCAGTAGCAGAACAAGCCTTGAATACGCCTGCCATCTAGCGGCCAATTCGTGGCGACAGGCTACACACGATTTCTCGTAGATTGGACGGGCAGCTATAGATTCAGCGGTCGGTGACCAGAACTGACTGCAAACTGTAGAGCATTCTTCTAGTTTCTGTTAATTACGATTCTCCGATATCTTGCAAGAGTATTCAGAAATCAAAACGGGAGAGCATGCCGTCGATGGTATTTGTTCCAGTCGAAATTTGTTAATTATAGTATGTTCAGCGGTGTATGACTCCCGGAAATCCATATGGTTAACGCTCTCGCCCTTTGTGCTAGCGGTCCCAACTTCGATTCAAAGTATGTTTGGCATTGACCTAGCATCATGAGCACCATTAAGGAGCTACTTGAAAACAAAAAGTAGCAAACTGAGGCCATGAAAGTCACAATACAACTGTGATGGGAGCCGATATGCTGACTACGCACACCAAGCTAAAAGTAGTTTGAATTTTAATTTTATTTACCTCTACGGAATGTCGCACCAGTAGCTAGTTATCGTTTAGTTAATAGATACATTTTTGACTGTTCGAAACGTCGGTTCCTGCAAATTTCTGTATGACTTGAAAAATAAAATTGATTATAGTAATGTTTTACGGCCGTGAAAGTCTAGAGCTTTATTCAAAAGTCCATCAAGGTTTTGATTCGTAGCAACATAAAAGCAAAGGATCAGAAACGCTCCTCAGCAAATATGTATGTGTGTGGGTGGACCTGAAAAAAGAGATTATTGATCAAAAGATAGTTTTTGATTTTTTATTTGCCATTGAGCATTCCGAAACGAAATAAACGAAGAATGATACTTAATAATCCCACCTTAAGATTGCCAGGAAGAATTTGTGAACGTGGATGCTGTCACCTTAAATTATAGTCCAATTTCGGCATATGTTTGGAAGAATGTTTCGAAAGGCCTCAATGAAGTTGGTCAGTTCAGGCATGGATCCCACAACTTTGAATAAGAAGAGTACGAGCTACAATAGCTAAGTTATTTTATCAATTGTAATGTAATGATATGTACTCCAGGAGAGTTTGAGAAATGCGGAGCTTACTTAATTTTAAAATATATTATTTTGTTCTGTGAAATCATAGTTGAGGTAAATAATTCCTTTTATAACGAATCAAATTTAATAGCAGATAAAAAGGCAGGTCCATGCTTTACGAAGTTAAAGCT
>JAGDQP010049103.1:0-11985 GCA_022664845.1 Lepisma saccharinum | reverse complement strand
AATGACTAGGCTCACTGTGATTCGGCGACCCGAAAATCCAATCTTGATTCAAATGACTAGGCTCACTGTGATTCGGCGACCCGAAAATCCAATCTTGACCGAGTGGCCCAGTCCTAACCTGGTTACTTGATCTTATTCGTGTTGTTTTAATTATATCAATATTGTAATTTTGAGATTCCTTGAGAAGTAAACTTGTGTACGGGAACTTAATTTTTTTTTTTAATTAATGCTTTGGTTCTAATTAATATTTCAAATAAAAAATCTGTCGGAATAGTCTTTCGGAGCGGGTATTTGCACACCTCCGACAGTGTTTTTGTTCTATTCGGGGAAATAAGACTATTTGCACATATTATTACTATCGTTAGGAAGTTTTTGGCGTCGTATATTTGGTGCTCTGAGAGGTAATTTTTGTGGTCCGGTCACCCTTGAAAGAAATTGTTTAAACCCAAAAAGTGTATAATAAGAAAATTAAATTTCTGGTTTGCCATCCGGGTCACTGGGTAGAAATCGGGGAAGACTAGGTCCAAGCATAGGCCCATTTCAACTCTGAGCGCCAGAGGTAAGTAAGCGCTTTACCATTGAGCCACCGCGGCCGCCGGAATTTCGAAAAATCGGAATTATGGAATTTCAGAACTCCGGAATCCAAGTAATTCCGAATTCGGGAACTGACTTCGGACTTCCGAACACCCGTACTCGTACTCTGGACATTTATTTCGGATGTGGTACTGGGAGTATTTTCAAGATTGATATGAAGTAATGCATTTTAATTGTTTACTTATTTTTGTGAAAAGAGTTTATTATGTAGATAATTTGAATGGTAGGGTTGTAGATAGGGTTGGTTGCCAACTTGAAAAAGTGAAAAGTCGGGACGTTTCCGATACAGGAAGCTTCTACTGAAGGATGGCACTACAGAGGGGCTAAAGGGTGCTGAAGCCCCCACAAATATACCTTATCTCCCCATGTATTATCCCAGTTTTATCAGTATTCTTTATTTTATACATAATGTCATAAACTTCTGTCAGCCCCTACTTTTTCAAATGAAGTATTGTAGTTCCCACGGTTTTTTTATGGTAGCGCCGTCAGCGCCTGTATGACATCAAATTAAAAAAAGTAACGAAAACCATACATTCAAAATCTGTTTGCATTATTAAACATGTAGGGTATACTTAGGGAGGGGAATAAACTTTAAATAGACTAGCGATAGACGTTTAATATGCATAATGCCAAAATGTAAATTGTTGATGAAAAAACAATGAAATATCTGTAGATCTTATTTTAAAAAATCTGAAATCTGCAAATATACAAATCTGGAGACCTGACAATGCTGCCAACTAAACTCATTGTTGACAACAGGAAATAGACTATGTAATTTGGAAGTATAACTAACACAAGAAAACTTAAGCGGACTGAGTCAAAGTTACCTGAAGACCATAACTGAATTCAAATTCAAAGAGAAATGAAAAGTTATTTCGAAATTCCTGCCTTACCAATGCATTCTGTATAATTTGTGGGTAAAATTAGTAAAATACAAAAGTGTATGGATATTTAGGTTTCCCGACACAGTTGTGACGAGACGCGGCGGGACAGTTTCCCAAAAGAAGGGACAGTCCCGACAAAACCGGGAAGGGGCAACCCTATTGCTATAGATGAGATACTCTAACGCGTTGGGTTTTGGTCATTTTGTATGAGTCAGGATTTTAGAATATTTTCTCTGTACTATTTTATCTCTTGAATATTTATTAATGCCTACATAGCAAACAAATAAACTTTGAATAATTTGCGTATAAAAATTTCGCACAAGCAGTAAGTACCCTTGAAAGTTTATGGTATTCTATTATGTACCACAAAGTTTCCTATTGGGAAGAACTTTTGTTTTCTGTGTAGATGGCTCCTTTTTCCTTGAGTGGCAACGGAAGTAATTTATTAGAAAGATTTAAGATAAGAATAAATAAAAAAAAAAAGACTTTGGCAGTATGAAGATTCAAGGTCAGAGACTACAGAACTAATAAAATCTTTTCTTTCTTTCTGTCTTGTTTTTGTCTTTATTATAACAATTCGTTTCGCCGATGCTAAATCGTAGTAACCTTGTTTTCTTTCTTCTCAGAATGTAGTGATTGTTGTTTTTATTTACACTACATCTTCGGGGTGTTAATGAGAACAACTGGTGGGAATAACACAACGGCAATATGTTAATTTACACAAGTCTTTAGCAAGTAAATGTTTATTAACTACGTGAAAGTTAACACAAAAGTGACCAAAATTCTCATTGGCGTTGTTTGTGACGGCTCTCCATACAATGTTGAAAATGTTCTTGAATTAGTTATTTCATTAAGCTGTACCATTGAGCTCTACGTGACAATACTGGAGCGACCGGCTAGTGTCGAAAGATACACGCCAGCCCAAATATTTAACCTTGATCGTCCAGTGTAATCCAAAATAAACCAAAGTTTCAGTTGTAACTCAGTATTTTAAACATGTTATCGCTGTGTGAGCATTTTCTGATTTTGTTTTCCTTAATTTTTGAGTTATGCATGTACCGACCGCACTTCTGAAAATAATACAGTATTTAAATGTTTTGTAAGAATTAATGCGTTAAGAAAAATAAAAAATAAACTTTTTTAAAACAATTCGTACTAAAAAGTAAAATATAATTTTGTTTATCCATGACTAAAAAGAAAAGCATGGGGCGTATCTCTCATATACAGTCACTTTATAAATTCTTAAATTGGCGCTCCCCACGCTTTTCTTTTTAGTTTTAGTCATGCATAAATCAAAATTATTGTTTAGTTTTTAGTACGAATTGTTTAAGAAAAGTATGTTTTTAACAAGTTTTTATAAATTATTTTTTCGAGTTATTTTGATGTTCGGATACTTTTTCTCAAGAAAATTTGGCAAGATGGCGGCTTAATAGAAGGAAGCCGCTGAAATTTCTAGTGATTAATTTGCATAATTTCATAGTGTTTTCGGACTTCACTCCAAGAAAATTTATCAAGATATGTTATATAGTGATTCAATGTTTCATACAATAGTTCTGCAAGGTGAAATTCAAAATTGACAGTGAGATATACATCTAAAAGTGACTGTGACTAGAGTTTAAGAGTGAACTGACGCCTATGGTGAACTGTAACCATAGCAACTTATAAATAAATAATTGACATTAAAACATCAATTATTAAGACTGTTAAACTGTAATTTATTATAATATTATTATAAAACAGCAATTTTTAAAACTAATGTGCAATGGATGGGCTTAATTAATGCCATTTCCGCATTAGATAATGAAACAGAACTTTTTCTCAAGTTGATGTTTCGTCACCCAAATTCTAAAGTGTTCTGCAATAAGTCAAACGCAACATCGTTGCAGGCTAGTATTTATTTTAGGATAAAGAAGTTTATATTAAAAAAACAATTAAAATATGCTTTTAAAATATAGAAATATATGAAAGTAACAATGGAATATTGTATTGACACCCGACTTAACGTCGCTGTGCACAATTTCGTTATTGTATGATGTCGGAAAATGAGTTAAATTAACGTTGCAAGATTTGAGAACACCACGAACCATTGTGAACTAAAAAAAGAATGTAAAAACGGGCCGCATAGCGATAATAAGTGTTTAAAATTCGGTTAAAACTCGGAATGAATTCGGTTAGACATTTGGTCCATATTGGTTTAGACTGGAGGCGGACAATCGAGGTTAACTGTCTTCTCCACTCCGTGGCTTCATATTCGTTAAATGTTTAATTCCAGTAATCAGCCCAGAATCGTTTTAGGTAGAGGTCCGTGAGTTATACTTAACTATACTATCTCAAACTTGATCCGCGATGAAATATTTACCTTTGTTCATTTTCGGTTTAATCCAAAATGAACCAAACTTTCAGGCTTTTACGCTTGCTCTCGTTATGTGGCTTGATTTATTTTTTTAAAAAATAATGTCTTAATTCTTGAGCTAAGTGTGCATGCATAATAATAGCCAGTGTGCGAATTCAGGAATTTTTAGGGAGGTGGGATTGATGACATGTTGTTGATAAGAAAGTAACGTAATGCATGTATTTTTATCCATTATTGTTAAATTCGTGCAGATGCAGACTTACAGGGGAGATTTCTCCCTTATCCCCCCGTTAATTCGCACACTGATAATAGAACATCCTGTTAATAATATTCACGTTATTAGCAAGAATTAAAATATAAATGAAAGAAAAAAATCCACACAGTGACAACAAGCGTAAAAACTGATATGGAAATTAAAGCTTGATCAATTGTGAATTAAACTGAAAGTAGGCAAACAAGATTCAGTTTTTCCTTTTGTATCTGGCTTGAGATATTAACTTCATTTGTAATGTAATCGAGCGCTTTCTTCTTATCCTTTTGGTTGAATAGCGTGCCAAAAGTAATTTTATTCTAGCGACTTTTGTTCAGCCATAATAGAATCCAACATGCATTGTTAAGTGAAACGTTATCTTTCATTCATGACTGCCTGTGGTCTGGTTTTCTTTCACTAATGATCAATTCCGAATGTTTTATTATTATTGTTATTATGTGGATAACTTACAAGCTTTATAAAATTCGGGTGATGGATTTTTACCGGATGCAAACAAAACGTGTCCAACCAAGATACCAAGATTTAACCACCAGGAAATTAACACATTCTCCGATAATTCTGCTTTGCAGACCGACTTGACTTACACCACTTGCATTCTGAACACCGCAAATAAGACGACTGCAGGCCATAATTCCATAAACTTTAATTCATCCCGCCGACAGCGGAACTGAACGTCTCTGGTATACAGAAAGAATTGGATGCCAATTCATCTTCCAGGATTTTCAAGTCTTCTTGATTTCTTTGACCTCTAACAAAAGACTAACAGGACATAACGTCGCTAATAAATTAATGTTCTTCTCATTTTCAAACCTTTATTAACACCTACCAATTAGTACATTCATAGTGTAAGTGGTACGATTACAAGGTTTAAAAATATGACAGTTTTACGACTTTTCTTACACAAATACAATAATAGTAGCGGCCAACCAACCATAAAATGAAAATGTCGTGTCAACGAGACAATGGTGATAAAGCAAATAATGTGGGTGTTCAAATGAAATAAAGGAAAAGTCTAATCAAATTACACAATATCCGGTGAGAGGTGTCGGAGTTTGCATGTTTATAAACTATCAGTCATTTGTCGTGAGCGATAAAGCTAGCACGCTGTACGAAATGACTTGTTTCCCTGCACGGCGTCTTGATTTAAATGCAGCTCATTCACTCGATGCTACAAAGGAAGCTTTTTTTTTTTATACTAGTAGAATTTTGTAATAAGTTGCAATTTAAAGTTGCATTAGCAGCTATAAAATTCATACTTCTAAAATATACAACGTGTTTAGCTGCTTTCTTCAATGGACGGAGAGACTGCAGTTAATTTTTCTTTTGTGGTAAATGTGGTAAAGAAAATTTTGTGCACGCATGCCATTTGAGTGAGAAAGATATTATAAAGGTTCAGCGACATCTGTTGGTTATTTACACGATAAAGAGTCATTGAGGGGAATTGTTTTGATAATTATTCATTTGTCTTGAAAAAGTTAGGGAATGGTCTCTAATAACTTTGAATTGCAAGTGACATTTTAAAAATATATTTGTCATGGGGCGTTCATAATTTTTTAACATGTAAAAATACAAATGTTATTTAAGAGGACTCTGTATTCCCGCCCCCACTCTTTTACAATTTTTTTTGAAACCCCGTGGAAATGAATAATAATACTGAAAATTTTCAAAAGTGATCCCAACGCACCAAAGAAAATATAGTAATTTAGATTTTGAAATGGCTTCAGTTAACAGAGAACCTTGAAACCCTGTAAAGTATGACATAATAGTTAGCCAAAATTCCTCAAAGGAAACTAATGAACTAATATTTTCAAGGGTTCGTTCGTATGGGCTGCATTTCTTGTGTTCAAGTAGACTCTGCACCTGCTCCTCTGCAGTTCGAGCAAGTTTAACTTTCTGTCTTTGCTCCTCGATCCGTGAATGCAGATTGCACAGACAATTGTGAGTCGCTTTACTTACGAATGTGTGTATGAAAAGAGAGATTGCAGATGTGCTTTGTAGAAAGGAACTTGCACGTGCCTGTTCTTCTCGACTGATGGATGTAAATACGGTAGACGGATTGACTGACCCAATATAATTAAACTGAGTCAACTTGACGCCGGTTTTCGATTAATCTTGCCTGGTGAATTGGAATTTACTTGCGTCTTATTGGTTGGCCTATGCCTGGGTGTGTGGAAGCAAAGAGTGGATGAAGATCTAGATAAGGAAGAGAGGAGGAAGATTAGAATGTTTTAAAAATGGTATTGTACGGAGCGTGATGTTCAGGTTTTTTTTTAATCAATTACACCTGCCAGGTACTCATGGCTTGTGCTGGCTTCAATTTCGGGTCGCTAGAAGTTGATTCGTGTCTCGTGTTTAGATCCATGGTCTCGACTGAAAGCTTTACCTCGTTTCACGAATGTACATACAGTGTGATATCACATCTATTGAAACTGTTTTGCACTTCTAAGGCCGGCTTTTCATGTACGTGCTAAACGCGTACTTTGCTTGCGATTTCTGTGAGTAGCTAATAGAAATAAATATTTGTTTCAATTAGATAGTCAAATTACTAGCCAAGCATCCAGTTGGCGCGTGCATGAAAAACCGGCCTTACGCTTGAGTGCAGCTAATATAGAGTGAACAAGGTCTTAGTACTTCCATTTTTCTTTACTGAAGTATAGGACACACCGGACATTTTCAAAGAGATCGATTTTACTTTTTTTAAAAAAATGAAATAATTGAAGGTGTCTTTTGAAGAATTTTCTTTTAACAACGAAAAATTGTCATTTAAAGATAATTATTGTTAATTTAGAAATAGCCATCACGTGTAACACGCAATTCTGATATTTATCTTCATCTTGTTCTGTTTCAGGGGTGATATTGAGAAAACAATGGCATGGACAAGGTGGTCCCTTCCGATTGCCTTCTGGACCTGCCTACTTGTGTGTATATCACAATGTGATAGTAAGTACGAAAACAAAACATTTTCTTCTTTGTTAGAGATATTATATTTATTGAGCACTGGTATAAACTCTTGTTGGTGGTTTTAGTATTTAATTCGGAACGATTCAATGCCCAAGTATTTCAATTTATTTTCATTAATTTACGTGTTATGGGTTAGTTTATGTACGGAAGCTTTTCGGAAAATGAAAAGGAACAAGTTTTAAGTTAATATTATTTCACGTGATCATGTTTTAAAATAGATGTACAGAAGAAAGACATGCATTTAACACTGGTGATAGTGCAGGCCATTCTTCTGATTCATTAAAATGAAACCTCATTCCCTCCAGAGATAGAGGGTTGGAGTCAGACTTTATGGACACTGTATGTTAAATAAAGTGGGCGAGAAAAAACATCCCCGTCTCACCCCCCTTGACATATTGTTGTTGGCTCTGATCCTCTACTTTTACACTAAAGTTAATACAAGTTCCATCTTCCCATTCCCAATATTTTCACCTTTCCTTCTTTTCTCCTTTAGAAATATATCTGCATTAAGTTAATCGAGATAACGGGATTTATCAAGAATGTGCAGAACGTTCGCAGTTAAATAACTATCCCAAGAACTAACGTCACTTTTTTAACGCCAAACGGGATATATGATTCTAATGCACCTTCAGAACTGTTTGCCTGCAGCTGACTCCGTGGCTTAGGCGGTAGAAAGTCAAACCACGAGGTTCGATTCCTGCTCAGGTCAACTTTTTAAAATGAGAACATTACTTTTTCTTGTCACCACTTATCAGTAAATGCTTCCTTTTGCTTGTTTGTACATCGTGACGTTTTATAATGCTTCACGGACATCTAATGTCGAGCGAGTGTGAACAAACGAAGACGGATTAGAGATCAGATTAGATCTTTTTTCATTATCAGCTATGGAAAGACTAAACAATGTTTAACACAAGAAATTCGTTGTAATCATATACGTCGGAACATTATTTACAAGGAATAGTACTATGTTCACTCACTCACTACCTGTGCTGGCGTTACTTTCTGGAATATTTGCTCCCCCAAGACCGTCGTGGCTGCTGTGAAACAAAATATATATAATTTGGCGTTGTATCACAGGGGAATAAGAACTTTCCTTGTTACCTGCCCACGCCTAGATTTGTGGCGGCTGTCGTGATAAAGCTGGCTCAAAGGTGGATGCAGGGTGGTGTCCACCAAGTCGACATTTGAGCGGCAGAACGAAGTCGGCCCAATGTATGGATTCAAGGTGGCTACCGATGTGGGTCATCGTTGGGTCAGAAGTGATGCCCAACTGGACGGTATCATGGCGGCCGGTGTGCAGCAGGTGACCCAGCTGTTAGACCCCTAACGCAGACTATGAACTCGAAAGTAATGGCACCTTACCACACTCCCATCTATCAGTAATGTCAGGAACTAGACGAAACAGGATGGAGCAGAAAAATCAACAAGGCATCCTTCATAGCTCTAACACGAAATCTAATCGGCTATCCCTATATCGAATTTAAGTCTATATGCATGCGTTTCCTTCAAACGCAGTCTTCAATAGTAAAATATTAGTCGCGAATATGCCTCCATAGCCTAGTGGTTAGAATGAGGAGGTACAAACTGAAAGGCTCCAGTTCAAATCCCGCTGCAGACAACTGGAACTTTACAAACTAATTAATGCATCATCAAGAAGGCAATGAACACATTCCAACTGAATATGTAGAAAGCAAAGATGGCTAATTCTCTAGTTTGGTTAGCTGAAAACGGTTGTTTTGGTTGGTGATTCGGTGGGTGCAAGTTGGCTACTTAGCGGCTCGACGTCGGGCCAGCCTGGTCGGTAGACGATCGTTGAGTCGACGTCGGCGCGGATTTGCCGCCAAGTACCCGACGTTAGCCCAGACACATTTTGATCATGAGGACTATTTTGGTCGAGAAAATTAGGTCGGGTTTTAGGTATGTTGGTGTACTTTCCCATTAATAAATGATATAGTTTACTTAATCGAAACTTCTCGGCCAAAATGATGGCTAGGGTGTAGCAGGAAAGATCCGAAAGTGATTTAAATAAATTGAATACTTTATAATTTTTAGAAAGGCCACATTTTGGTACTTTTTAAAAGCATAAATGCATTCATATTTTTAAAGTTTTATGTCAGAAATCTGAGCTCGAATGATTACCATAGGAAAGCCTGTATGTGAGCTCATGATATGTGCCACTAAGATTTATTCATGGCCTCTGGGCAAGGTTTCATGAAGCTCACTTCGAACTTTGCATTTAGAGTATATTTGTTTTCGTTTTTACGCGATGGAGATTCAACATTGCGTGTTTGTTCCATCAGAAAGGAAGTGTGCGCCACTGCATGCTATTTAACATGCGTTACCCAAGACTACTATTGTATACATCACACATATACACGTACACGCACCTGCACTTGACTGTAAACCAGTGGCTGCTATTAGTTTCCTCCCACCGGCAAAAAAAAATCCTTCTCCCTCCTCTAGCTTCAATTAATCCTAGAAGTAAAGGTTTTCCATTTTCTTTTTTTTTTATGTACAAATACAATTCTTTTAAAACACGCCATGTGTATGAGCATTTATGAGTAAAATGGTGTTAAAAATAACTTTATTTAAAAGAAGTTGGATATATTACATGCAAAGAGTAAAAAAAAAATTGAATTCTTAATCATGAATATA
Organism: Lepisma saccharinum; assembly: GCA_022664845.1. Lineage (NCBI taxonomy): Eukaryota > Metazoa > Arthropoda > Insecta > Zygentoma > Lepismatidae > Lepisma > Lepisma saccharinum. Next base: position 2,267 of record JAGDQP010049103.1, on the reverse strand, counting down.
AATGTGATGAAAAATAAATTCAACATGTAACTACAAGGTAAGCCAAGACTATCTAACATTTTCTTTCTGTTCGACATACTATCACTTTTTACCCAACATCTGCTATTTTTTTTTTTTTTTTGTGAACATATGATTGGGTCTGTATCTGGTGTTAGTACATCTGGTGCGTAAATGCATTCCTGTAGGTGATTGATGTATTTTTCAGTTCCACGCTTTCTTGGTCTTCCATGATCTCACGTGATAGACTTCAGCCGTCAAAGGTACTGAGATACTGGGTCCTTAAATCTGTGGACTTTGAAAGCCACTCTGCGGACCAGGGCAATGAATCTATGAAACCGAAGCCTGTACACATGATGACATGTTGTTCATAATGAATAATTAAAGTGCTTTTACAACAGTGATACCAATTGTGAGACAAATTAATTTCGTGAGAACTCTCAGCATAATTTTTCGCCAAATGGATAAACTTTTTTCTTTGTGTGTGTATTTATGAGACAAATATTGACTTTTCTGTGTAGCTACAAAACAATCTGATGTAAAGAAATGCATTCTTCCAGAGATAAACCGAGCCGCCATATCTCAGTGGTAAAGCGTTGGCGTAGCATTCGGGAGGTCATGGGTTCGATTCCAGTGGCGAACCATCCTGGCTGAGGTTTTTCCATGTTTTTTCTTAGTCACAGCAGGCAAATGTTGGGATGGCATCTTAAACATAGACCCTGGCCGACATCTTCCCGAATCCTTTCCCCTCCCCTCCCCTGTCCCGTCCTGAGTCTTAGATACCTAAAGGTCACAAATAAAATTCAGTTCAATTTTTCCATAGGTAAGACGACAAATACACGACTTCTTTGTCGTAGAGTCTAATCAAGTAGTTGACAGTCAAACCTACACAGTTTAGGTGCTTGTTCTAATCTGCGATGAAGTTTAGCCCGATTCCTCAACTGTTTACTGATTAGAGGAAATTACTTTTAGGTTTCTATAGAGGGGTATTTTCCTTGTAAAGGATTTGCTTTGTCTCCACGCGACAATCACTACAACCCCTTGGAGAACATCCTGACTAGTTCTTTCACAGCATACAAATTTTCCATCTAGGATCATGGAATTACACTACTGTAGCTATCTTCCCCCGGTGGCCATCTTACCTCAAATTACTCAATATGTTAAGCGTTGCTTAGTGTTTTGTCTGAAAAAACTGTTGTTCCGAAACCATTGTAAAGTGTAGTGTATAAGACTTGTCACCGTCACCGCATTTTAATTAAATTAAAATGTGATTGTCATAAATAAAAGGGAAATTCTTCAAACAAACACAGGATAAAAGTTCGTTTGAAGTTATATCTATAAATGTGGCATTGTCGATCGCAAGTGATTTAATACCTGTATCTCAAATGCCGACTTAACAAATCACAATGGATACTGTACTAATGACTGTATGTATTTCAGCAAATAGAATTCAGTTGTCAATTAATCAACATTGATTGCTCAATCCCCAAATACAGAGATATATTCTTTAATGTGAAAGTTCCTCAACCAAATGCTATAAATGAATTCGATAAACGTTGCTGAAATGTGCAGCCTCGAGTGCTGTTTCCTGTAAGGAAGAAAGAAGAGAGTGCACCCTCATTTGGGACTATTTTTCCATGTATAAGTCAGCGCGTGGGCGTGCAAGGTATATGGGCGTTCGAGAAAACAAGGAAGCCAATCCTGCTGAATGCGGTAAGATATGAACTAAAGCGTTCGATATTTCACCGCTAGATGCCAGCACATTAGCTTTCTGCATCTAGAATTGCTATCTGCTCGTCTGTTTAACTAAATTCTCTACATTCTTACACCTTTACTTCGTTTTTCACGAGAAAGACGGATAATTATTTAATATTTTTTTTTTTAGTTTCTAAGAAGCCTGTTAATTCCTACATACATAAATTGTCACTCCAGACACATGTATTAAGTACAGATTTGATAGTCACGTCTAAAACAACACGTTTTGCACCATTATTTGTCGAGATATTACGCCATGGGTCCATTCTCTATGGAAGTATTCCTAAATTCAGAGAAGGTGCAATGTTATGCGTAACCACGTCACGAAACGAACACACGCTATGTTTTGCAGACAATCGTCAATTGGCATTGATATAATATTAATAATATGTTTTGAAAAAAAAAAGCGAAGCATGAAATCTTGTTAGGGTTTTAATTAAAAAGTTGTTTTCAATTAATTATTTATCAAACAGAAACAAATATTCTCCTAATTTATTGAATTTTATTAACTTTCA